>JAVDBV010040821.1:0-24894 GCA_032619315.1 Piper longum
GTGTGTGTGTGTGTGTGTATTACAATGAAATACTTTCCTAAATATCTTCTAGTATGATACATAAAATGTGTGATGTGTAAAACTCCATTTTCAGGTTAGGGTTTTATCTGATTTTAGTTTTGCCCTCTTCGGATCAGTATCAACTTGGTTCGAGCTCGTTCGAGCCAGACTAATTTTTAGAATATGAATATGAGGCCCAGACGGCCATGTGAGCATGTTGTAGAGGCTGAGTATGCCCGACATGCATATTATAGTTTCAGTTATGATACAGTAGAGCTTTAAGTTATTAGTGTATGCACAAGGTATGCATATGATTTCTATAAGTTAGCCAGAATTTTAGGCCCAGATCTAGCCCGTTTAAGCGTTTAGCATCCGTTTGGGATTTTTTTATATTTTATTTGCATGCAGCATAGTAATTTTAGATCACTCAATTGTTCCCCTATGGGACCATCTTTATTAAGTTCAAGGTTCAAGGCACATCTAACCTTCTTGCCTTTGTTTCCAACCTGTAGAGTCACTTTTAGGATTCGAGTCGATTTTTGACTTTAGACGGACTCGATCAAAGCTTTTTGTCTATATAGATATTGCATATACCCATAGGTGGGCCGCACTTGGCTACGAGTTGTCAGACATCTAGATCATGCCACATGGCATGATCGAAGCCGTTCACTTAGCCTTATAACTTCACACAACAATTTCCGGTTGTTTTTCTCCCATTTTCGGACTTATTCACTATTAGCGCTCTCACCACTTCAGCTTGCCGCCGGTGAGTCTCTGCCTCAGCCTTGGCCACTAGACTGGCACCCCCATGACCACCTCACGGCCAGCTTTCCAGTCGTACCTCTCACGACCACCGCTGCCGCCGCAGTTGCCACCGGTAACAAAGTTTTTACAACCCGCTTCCACCGCTGCCGCTGCCATTTGAGCCGTTCTCCGGTGTTGGCGAGCCACCACTGGCCAATCCAACCACCCCTACAACTTCAACTTGCCTAGATCTCCATTTTGAGACAACCCATGACCACAACCATGACCGCAATCACCGCCGTCGATGTCGCTGCACCCGGCGGCAACTCGGCGCCTTTTCCTTCCATTTTTGGGCAGCCAATGGCCGTACTTTAACGATTGTCACCACCAATACCTCCGCCGTGATGCTCTCCGTCAATCTCGACCGGCGGCGACCCCAACCGTGCAGCCGTCGGTATTCTTTGCTAATAGGCTCCACTGCCCCCCGTTTACCTATTTGCCCATGATCTCATTCGCTAGCCCATGGTCATGTCCGCCTCACTTGCTCGAGTCCATCAACCCACCAGCCCATGTCCGTGTTTAACCGTTCTGTCAAGTCCACCCAGGATGGTTCAGCCTTACGGTTTGGTCTGGTTCAGCTCGGTTCAGTCCGGTTCAGCTCATTTTTTACCGATTTTGTCCGTTCTTGCACCGTTTTAGGTAATTCAAGAACTTCTATATTAGTTTAGATGCATGTTCACTTAATTTAGCATGATTGGTTGTTATGACGACTTTTATTTATTTCTTCATTTATTTATTTATTTATTTATTCATTATTATTTATTTATTTTTATTTATATGTTCATCATATATGATGAATGTTTACATGATTCTTTGATATTATTAACATTATATTTACTTATGAATATTAGTCTTATTTTGTATACTAAGTTGTATATGTGTGTGTGTGTGTGTGTGTATTCGTTATATATAAGATATTGTTTATTTGTATTTAATTATTTATGTTTGTATTGTATGACTATGATATTATTCATATTCATGATTAATGAGTATTAACTATTTGTTTGTTTATTTATTTATTTATTGAATTATTATATATATATATATTTATTTATTTATTTATTTGTTTGTTTGTTTGTTTGGTTGTTTGTTTGTTTGTTTGTTTGTAGGTTTACTAACACGAGTATATGTTAATATTTACTTGTGTTTAATCGTATATTTATATATTATAATTATATTATTATTTTACTATTGGAGTATTGTTCATGTTTACGTATTTATTATTTATCTAATTATCTATGAGTGCATTTTCTTGATTATTTATTAATGTATTATTTATTATTATTAAGTCTCAATTTTCGTGTCACATGTTTAGTTATAGGTTTGTTAGCATTGTTTTATTTATTAGCATGTATTGATAAACACATACCACAAGCATGCATTATATAAAGGTGTTAGTATTTTACTTAGTAGCGGGTTCCGATATAGATTTCGGAGTTCGAACTTGACGTAGATGTGCAGATACGCTTGGAGCTTGGACCACAGGTCCATTGGACTCTCCCTCTCTGCCTGACTCCTTGCATGTCAAGTTTAATTATGTTTTATACTTAGGACAACATCAGCAGTGTTTTATCGAATCCCTCCAATGTTCGGCCATCTAGCCGTGTTTTCTATACATGTTTAAGCTCCAGAAATGTATGATATCAGCCTCTTCCCTAATCCTATTATATAAGTATGCACATTTTTATATTAACGAATAAGAGAGTGAGTGGTACGGAGATATGTATAAATCGCACTAATACTCCTCAAACCCTATGGTAGTGCGGTGTATGAGGGTACTGCGTAATGAAGCACATTTCCAAACTTTGTGGCACTAACTTAACCATTCCTTTTTCCACTCGAGTACAGTTGCAGGTGATATGGATGATGTGAAGGTGTAAGCGTTGTATGTATGAATATGATTATGAGCCATGCATGCAAGCCGGCACTTGCTTAAGTATGTTTGCTTACCGCCCAGTGTGAGGCAATCTTGAAGTTTCATAAGTTTTGTGGGTAATGGAATACCCATTTGCCAATGCATTAGTTATTTCGGACCAATAACATTCGTTACTGACATTTTTCATATAATATATGAGGTCTTGCAATCTTGAGTTGACTTTGGTGGGGGGATAGATAAAAGCTGCACACATATTTTCTTTTTTACTTTTATTTATGTTCGATGTATTTTGACATATATTTAATAATGTCTTCCATTCTCATGACACCAAGAAGGTTGTTTCTGTTAGGTACCCTTGGGCTATGATTACACTGTTGGGCCTTTTGGGCCCACAAAAGGCAGCTTGCAATAGGTGTCACGGGCCTCTCTTACTCCAAAAGTTAATGCAAGGAATAAGGCTTTATCATTATCCTATATACAAGACAACAATGCCTTCTACGACCGATGTGGAACAAACCCAACAACTGCCCTTCACACATCAGTTGTCTCTGAAACAATCATCATCTGACAATCTCTACTTTTTCATCAGACGGCACCCACAACTCCAGCCTCCAGCAACCCCAAAGTAATCATCGTCTGTCTGGCAATCACATACTTTTCATGAGACGGCACCCTCATGGCAAACTCCCCTCTTAAATCATGAGGTGGAACCCATGAAAGAAACATCCACAATCGGTGTAGGCAAACACATTTCCCAAGATCACAACTTTGGCTCTGACACCACTTCTTAGGCACCCCCGGGCTCTGACACTGTTGGGCCTTTTGGGCCCCCAAAAGAAGACTTGCAATAGGTGTCACGTGCCTCTCTTTCTCCAAAAGTTAACTTAATGAATAAGGCTTTTCTCATTAGTCTATATACAAGATACTAATGCCTTCTACGACCGATGTGGGACAAACCCAACAGTTTTGATCTATTTTATTGATCGAGTCGCACCGACCGACTACTTTAAATATGACTCGACTCGATCACAACATTTCTGATTCGGTTCTTGAGTGAACCAAAATCAGGGTGTTACTTGATGCCTTATGCTTTATTCACTTATTCAAAACCTATGAAAGAAAATACAAAAAAGATAATGAAATGTAGTGATCATGTTTTCTTAGCATGAACGAATAATCTAGGAAATATTAGTTGTGTTTAGGCTTTTAATGAATGAAGCACTATCATATACAGTCATATTGCTCATTAATATATAAGGATCTCTTTGGTTGTCTTGAAATTATATGAAACAAATATAAAATATAGAGATCAATAATTTCCTTATGTTTGAATGTCTAGAAATTTGGTCAAATGAAATTTTATTTCCAATCAAAGCAATCCATCCTACATAAAAATTTTACAAATCATTTTCTTGTGAAAAACAAAATAAAGTGGGAGTAATTATGAAAAATGTTCTACACAGATTCCCAATCCTTACCTTTGCCTTCCATTCTTCTTCCTTTTCTTTCTCTTTATTTTTTAGGGAAAATTATTAAAATTAAATAAAAAACAAATTTTCCTTTTCCTTCAAACTGAAGACAATTGTTGTTTCAGGCTTTTAGCTAGCCTAGGGTCGTGTGTCGCATAATAATAATTTTTGTACATATTTAATTTTTAAATGAAACCCAACTTTTCGTGTTAATTAATTTCACAATGAACTAATTAATTAATTAAATGATAGAAGATCAACCTAATAAAAATTATTAATCGCACAACTGGGGTGGGTGATGTGATATCTCAATTTGATCTGTTGGAGCCAATCAAATCCATCTGATTCAACATCTTTTGAGTTCCATATCTCAATTCATCTCGGTGATTTAACTATTGGGCTACCAACTAATTTACCAATCAGATTATATTATTGTCATAATAGTTCTAAAATTGCGCTATTGTGTAGTGTGCTAAGATATCTCAAGCTTAGGTGTCCAAATCCCTAGACACGCTAACATCTTCCGATATCTCAATTGCATTGGTTTAAACCTACTTGATGTTCTTAATCTACCGACATCACACTTATAATTTAACCACATGGTTTATTAACCTGTACAACTCAGTTCACGATATGAGAATTCACATACGACCACAAGTAGTAGATCAGATCAGTTGTGTATTATTTGATTTTCAGTTGCAAGTCATGCATCCTTACACCATCTGTGATTGTTTGTGCATTACACATATTCATCATACAGGGTTGTGTAGTTGTCTGCATTGTTAGGCTACTTGGAGTTGGGCTTATCGTGGTAGGACGATGAGCTCTTCTCAAGTCTGTTAGGACTCTCTTTTGCTTGACCTTCTGCCTAGCTCACGTAATTTAATTTACATCGTAGAACATAGTTAGTAGCATTTTATTGGATCTCACTACCTACGGGTCATTGAATTGATCTTTCATATTAATAAAACCTCAAGGATGAGATCCCATAATTAGAATTTTGAAAGTTATAAGATTCAGTTCAAAGTCGTATTTTAGCGCTATTTGAAATGTTCATCCTCAAAACTTATATATGTATTACATTTTCAAATTTTGACTTGCACACAAAATGGATGAGATGTGTGATGTCACCGAGGGGCCCAGTTGATACCCATCTATGGTGCTCGATGATGGTCATATATATCATATTAGTCAACAACTTGCTTGAAGTGTATATTTCAACTATATATATTGGCATGTACACCTATGTAGAGTTTATCCCGACCATATAGTGCTATAGTAATTATCAGCTAGGCTCTCTATATTACCTGCATGTTACCGTGAGCTACTATTTGGTCCATGTGAACGGTTATTAATGATTATAATTATGATTAGGCCCTATTGGCCACTTACTTATGATAAGTGTGTTGTGGACAAGTTGTTCCTTTTCAGTTTCTCATGGATTACTATTTTATCCATTTGCCAATATTGAGATTTTTTTTATTTGGGACTCAATGATACTAGTTGCTTACGCATTTTGTAACGCCTCAATTTCGCTCGTGGAGCGAACCAAAATGAATTGATAAATTTCGGGATATAAATTTATAACCCATTAAATTGGAGAACTAACTCGAGAAGGACCTAACCACTTAATGTGTCAAAAGATGGAACCGAGGGAATATAATGAGCAAACAACACCATAATGCATGCAAGACACATGTTATTTGGCTCATGAAAATAGGACATCGTAGACAAGTGAAATTTATAAAGGAGAATAAGTTTTTTGAGAAAATCAGGTAGAATCTCCCCTATAAATAGGATGATGGAAAAATTAAACAACATGTATCGTTATCATTCATTCACAAAACAATCTTAGAAACATTTCTTGATATTATTTAACATTCACAGAACATTTCTAAGGCGTTATGCCACATTTTCATATCAATTTCATCACATTTAGCACAAATTTACCATTCATCAGGCTATGGGCTTGCCTGGTCTTTACATGGGCCTTCTCCTCCAATTACAATTATAACAGAAGCTCCTAAAACCGGTGTTCCTTCTTTGCTCCATGCACCTGGACAGATAACATAGCTTCACATACCTGGATATTTACTTAACCATCAGTTCTAAGATACTGGGGCTTAGAGTTGCATGCATAAAATAAGTTAGACTTGCATACCATATAGTATTCTATATGCAAAACAGAGGAAATAACGTTAGGTACACAAAAGCTAGCGAACAAAGTATCATATTATAAGGCACAATGGGTTGCAGCACAACCCAAGGCCTGGTCATAGGACAATAGGCCACATCATCACACAATAATCCACAATCTCAAGACATCAACATCAGGAGTCAAATACGTATCCAAGAGATAACAAGGTCTCCAAAGGACACACAACACAAATCTGAAAGCCCACAATACCAAAACATTGGCCCAACATCCACCAAGGTCCTCATGCACTGCACAACTACACTGGCCAATGTCAAGCCTGTTCACCTAAATAATATAAGAAAACATGCCAGCAACGGGTGTTACTAAGTCCCAAATAACTAATAGGGAAAATCTCAATATTGGCATATGGATAAAATAGTTATCCACAAGAAATTGAAAAGAAAGATCATCTCCTCCACAACATAATGATCATAAGCAAATGGCCAATTCAACCTAATCATAATCGCCGATAATCCATACACATGGATCTAATAATAGCTCATGGTAACATGTAGGTAATATGGCCATAATAGTAAACATTGATTGGCCATATATACTCGATAGAGGAACATGTCGAATACTGTTGAAATATACACAACATGTTGGTAGTAATCTAATGTCATATATATAAGACTATCACTAAGCACCACAGGTGTGTACCGACCGGCCCCTCGATGATGTTGCGTATCCCATCCATCTAGCATGCAAGTCAAATTTCGAAAACGTGACACGTATAACCAGTCTGGGCATAGACATGTCATATAGCACTAAAGTGTGACTTTGAACTGGATCTCATAATATTTTGAAAACTACTCAAGGGATCTCTTCCTTAAGGTTTTATTAATTTGGAAGATCAGTCAAATAACATATTAGTAGTGGATCAAATAAAACTCCACTAAATACGTTCTACGATATAAACCAAATTATGTCAGCCAAGCAGAAGATCTATCAAAAGAGAATCCTAACGGACCGGATAAGAGCTCCTAGTCCTACCACGGCATGCCCAACTTCGAGTGGTCTAGTGATGCGGCCAACTACATAGTTCTGTATGATGAATGCATGCAATACATGAACAATCCTAGATGTAGCAAGGATGTATGACATGGAACAAGAAATTAAATAAACGCGCACTGATCTAATCTAATAATTGTACATGCATGTGTAACATGATATCATGCAATAAATTGAGCAAATCAATAAACCATGTACTAAAATCATATGTGTGATTTTGGTATATTAGGAACATTATCTAGGTTTAAACCCACTCAATTGAGATATTAAAAAATGTCAACGTGTCTAGGGATTTGGACACCTAAACTTGAGATATCGTAATATAGTAAATAGTCACAGAGTATCTAAATTATGATTAAAGTAATCTAATTTGGTTGGTAAATTTGTTGGCAACCCAATAGTTAAATCGCCAAGGTGAATTGAGATCTCGAACTTGAAAGATGCCGAATTCGTTGGCTTCTATAGAGAGAATGGAGATGTCGTCATCAACCACCCAATTGTGCAATAAATAATTTTTCTTAAGTAAATATTTAAGAATTCAATAAATTAATTAATTTCATTGTGAAATTAATTAAGGCCACATGGTTTGTTCATTTTAAATATAAGTCGTACGAAAATTATTATTACATTTCTTATCTAATTAATTAATAATTGGTACGCAATCTAGGAAACTCAAATGTGACCCAAATTTTATAAAGTTTACATCTTTTTTTTATTGATATAACCTTAATTAGGTAATTTAAGAAGCATTTTACCACACAATCAGCAAACACACAATACACAATCCAAGCAACCATAAAGGTACGAACTTTATATTAAAATCAAATTTTTATAATGATCTAACATGCAAAACATATTGAATAATATAAAAAATGATCAAGATAAAATGAGCTACATGATTCTATCAAGATCTACATGAAAATAATGTAAATCATGCAAACAAAACAAAGAAAAAGGAAAAAAGGCATACCTAGAGCACGAAGAAAAGAAGAGGGAAGAAGGAAGAGAAAAGGAGGAGAAGAAGGGCGAAAAGAGAGGAGTAAAGAGCGGAAGAGGTGGACAGGATTGGCCAAGAGGAGAAGGGTAGGGACGAAGAGGAGAAGAAGGTTTTAGGAGAGTTGGTGGCTAGGTTTTTGGCTAAAAAAAAAAACAGATCTGCACATGAGCCATGGCACACCACATGCGTGCCAGCGTAGCGACCTCACGGCACTAGTCCTCAAGATGGTGAGAGAGAGGGAAATTGAGGGGAAAGGAGGGCAACAATCTAGGGCTGACTGGGAACGGCTGCTAGGGCACAACTAGGGCTAGAGGGTACATCGAGGATGCATACAACATGACTATAATGTGACACACAACCTTAGGCTTGCTAAGCACCCAAAACAACAACAAGGCAACAACTTGGTAATTAGGGCCAATCGGATAGAAATCAACAGAGGACATGCCAAATGCCCAAGTCCACAAATTAGCGCAAATGCGATCAAATCAAACTGGCTGAACACAAACCAAACCGAACCAAAGCCAAACTAGTCACAAAAACATCAAACCGACGAGTTGGGGTTTACATGTTTTCTTATATTATATAAGTGAGTAGGATTGGCAGTGGGGAATGTAGTTGGGCAAATCATGAAAGGTGTAGTATTGTGTCCCTTTGAGACTTTTGTTATTACTGATATGTATGTCATATTTATGATGATGTCTTGAGACTATGGACCATGTGATGATGTTATGGTCATGTGACCTTGAGGCTTGTGTTGTGACCCATGCTGACTTGTACCTTGCAATATGATACCATGGCAATTAGTTTGTTTTTTTTTACTGAACATAGCCCCTTTTTTGTAGACAGAATACTATAGGTACACTAGTCTTACTTATTTTGTGCATGCTTCTCCATGTTTTCTAGTTCTGGAACTTATGGTTAAATAAATATCTAGGTACACAAAACCATGCTACTTGTGCGGGTACATAGATCAAAGAAGGAACATGGGTAGAAGGAGCTTCTGTGATTTATAGTTGTCGGAGAGTGGTCCATGTGAAAACAAGGTAAGCTAACATCCTAATCAATGCAAAATAAGTGTTAAATGTATTATTAATTATCTAAAAATGTGGCTTCACACTTTAGAACTATTTCTATGAATGATAGGTGATATTATGAAATGTTCTATGATTGTTCTACAATTGAATGATAATTTCCAAGGGTTCCCAAACCCTTTTTTACAAAGAACTCATGACTAATGTCGAGCCGAAGTCCTCCTTCACTTTGTGTCATGTCATCCCAAGGTTCCTCCAAGCACTTAAGTTGCCAAACTCTCGATAGAAGGTCTATTGAACTTTGGTGTTTTTCGGCTATTCACCAAACCATAGGTCTTCGATTGTCGAACCACTAACCGATAGTCAGCTAATGGTTGAACTCAATTCTTCCATAGCCTACACCTCATGCCTTCAATTTCTAATGTCCTGATCGAAGTGTAATCAAAGTCTTCACTACTTCAACACTTCAAATTCTTTTCCAATCTTGAATTCTTCATTTGGTTGTTTGGTCTTTAAAGCTTGTACTTAAAGAGTTTTAACATATCAAAATAAAGTTCAACACTTATTACTTGCATGGTTTGATCTTATTCGCCAAAGCAAGTGACTTTGTGTGTTTAAACTTGGGTTGCCACACTCACACTACCTTTGATTGGATTCGTTACTTTATTATTGTCTTGCCTATTTGTTTTTTGTGCTTATTGGTTATCATATTATTGTGCTAAATTGTTTTCACTAACTGTCCACTTGTAATCTTATAAGGGTTTAAGTATTGTGGACTAAGTCTTTTATGAATGTTTATAGCTAGCTCTCTCCCACATAGACTCCTTCATTCGGTTCGTGCAGGATTTCTACAACACTTGAATAAACAAATTAAAATCGAAATATAATTAATACATATTAACCAATAAAGGTACTAGACAAAAATAGCATAGCTATTCACAAATAATAACAAGTATTGGCAAATTTATAAGTTGTTCAATTTGTACTTATCCGAAGCACTAAAATAAATTGAGTAAGGAAAAAAATACATACACAAGATTTTTTACAAAGGTTTGAAATCCTAATTCTCTCTTCAACCCCACCAAATCCTTTGATTGAATAGGTCTTTTTATACTTCACTAAGACTAAACTACTTGTACAATACAAACAACCACTTGCCCTTCTATAACCTCCACCTGAGCTCGAAGCAACAAGCAACCATTAGGCTTTCTTATCAATTCACACCCAAGTCCTAAAAAAACTTGCATACATACTAGTTCTTCACAACCATAGACACTAGCACCACTCCTCACAAGGAGCACAACCACAACCAATAATACAAGCATTCACTGATCTACACACAAATCACAATCTAATTGGTTCACAATAATCTCACTCAAGATAAAACAGATCTTGTTATGGAGATTTCACTAAAGAAATTACAAGTATTATACCCCCAATTTCTTGATGTCCAAGGTTGATAACTGATGAAGCCTACTCCGAAACTTTCTTTCACTATAGCTCACAACACTATCCAAATCCTTATTTTATAAGTTTAACCACTTAAGCTCTTAACAATTCAAGCACTTTAAATGTTTGAAATCTCCATATCCCAAACCATCCATCAACAAGCTTTCACTTCTTATAGACATCTCTAATGTTCATATTCTCAAAGTTTCTGATTCAAATAAAAGCTCCACTTATTGAATGACCTTCTCCAAACTCATATGAAGACTTAAATGTAGTTGAATACATTGACCATTTGAAGCTCCTTTGGCATAATTCCAAGGTTTGCACCAGCTTCTACAATCGGTTATATCTCCAATACCAAGTCCAAGACTAAGTCCGTCTTTCTCCGAGACCAAGTCCAAGATTAATTGATCAACCAAATCTTCAAATTCAAATCCTAAACATAATTTTCAATTTGATTCAATTCACCTTTGATTCATCCAAAACATTCCCATAGAGCAATCATTATGATTCATATTTTATTATCAAAATCTGAAATCAGCAAGTCCAAGACTTAACAACATCTTCTTAAACTAATTAATAAATAAAAATATATCTAAGTATTTATCTCACATAAATCAATACAGAAATCCATAAAAGTTTTTATCATTCTCACTTAATTTAAAATATTATCATCAATTCTCTCAAAATTGATAAAGTTATCAATATACAAAACTCAAATAAAAAATATTTCTTTAAATTTTTTTCAAATATTATTACATAAAAATTAAATAAAAAATGGGAGAAAATTAACAATTGCCACCAACCAGAATTTGTAGAATAGATCACTGAAATTTTGATGTATCGTCCTAAGAATGCTAAAAAGTGTTGTCTTGAAAATAATATTACTTTGCTTACATAAGAGAGCCGCCACAAATAAATTATTTTCAAGATGGAATGGACAAATCTACACTTACAAACAAATTACTTCCAAATATGCAATGGAGAAATCTATTTTCTACAAATGCAGTGATAAAGAATTCTTTCTCAATTAGAATTGAAAGAAATCTTTCTCAATTTATTAGACTGCTGAGAACTTTGGCAAATCTTGTTAAAATCACAGAACAATCGGCTTTAAAAAATATAAGAGAAATCAATTAGAGGAAGAAGGCGGATAAGAAGAGTCCAAAAAAGTTGCCTCTCGAAAGTGTGGTTTTTTCTTAAAGTTGGGTTCAAAAATAGATTAAAAAGAAACGTAGGTTGAAGATGCCTCGAAAGTGTGCTTATCCGCTGGAGGTCTAATCCAACCGCCCAATGTGCTTTTCGAACCGACAAATTCTAGCTATTAAGAAGTTGGAAAACCCACAATCTATTTTCTTTTACCAAGGAGAAAGTCCGTAATCAAAAACCCACATCATGCTTTCCACCAACACTCTCGCATATAAAAGCCCATGTTAGAGCAAGAAACTAAGCCCGTGTTAAGAAAGAAACTAATAAAAGCCCAGCCCAACTTCAAGACTTATCATCAATTCATCCTCACTCACCAATTCTCCTTCTTCTACAACGAGTTTAACAAGTCTCATTCTTTACCGGTAATCCAAAAAAAACTGGCGAAGCAAAAAATGTTGCTTCCCATATATCATACTCAGCCTTACTTTGTCCGCAACAACCACCCTAGACTCCTCAATCATAGCCTACCTAAACCCCAGATTCCAGACCCCAATACCCCCCAAACCATAGTTGGGTAAATCGGCCAATTCCACTTGGAATCTCCGATTTAAATCGAATCGTCTAATTTAAAAAATTATGTGAATTGGTTAGGCAATAATTTCACCCAATTCCAAAATTAACTTAAATCGGTTGATTCCGACCGGAGGCGGGAGGCGAAAATGGGCAACCGGTGAGGAGGGGGCGGGGGGTGGGGTCAATGGCGGCGGGAGACGAAGCGGTGAGGGCAAGCGGCGAGGGAGGCAAGGGCCAGCGGCGAGGGAGGCGACGGGGCAACAAGGGACTCGGCAATGGCTGCGAGGGCAGTTTCTAGCGGCAAGGTGGGCCAGGAGGCGAGGAGGGGGGGCCACAGGGCAATAAGGCGAGATAGGGGGCGACAGGGCGACCAGCGATAGCGATAGCGATAGCGATAGTGATAGCGATAGCGATAGCGATAGCGATAGCGATAGCGATAGCGACAGTGACGACGGGGCGACGGGGCAACAGTGGCTATGGCAGGAGGGTGGGCTGGTGGCGACGATCGGAGGAGGGTATATGGGCGGCGGCGGGGAGAATAAAGGATAAAATTAAAATATAAGTGGCATTCTCCTAATTAAAAATTGATTTGATTTTGACATGAATTAAAAATTATAATTAATTAAAATAATTTTAAAATTTTTAAAAAAATATTAAAATTTTTTATAAAATTTAATATATATAATAATATCAAAATAATATTATTATTTATTTTTTATATATTTATATTATGATTAATTTATTTTAATTTCGGCCAATTTAATCGGACTAATTCTTATTTAATTTAGACATATTCCCATTCACGAAGAAACGGATACATATTCCGATACCAATTTTTATAAACGTGCCCAAGCCCGAGAACCTCGAATCCGTCGGCTACGTCTCCCCCGACGTCGACCATGGCCGCCCCGAGCTCAGCCCCGACTCCCCAAATGACATCTTCGTGTCCCGCCCTCCTCCGGCGGGGCACATCGGCCACACCATCGACGGCAGCTGGCCTTCCCCGACCACGACTTGCCGCTAACTGGGGCCGGGCCGACCTTCGCCAACTTCTTCAAGATCAGAAGGAGATGGAGGATGAGGCGCGGCGGGGGAGGGGGAGCCGACCGCCGCAGGCTCCATTTCTGGCGGAGGTGACGGTCCCGGCGGCAGAGTTGAGGAGGTTGAGAGCGGCGGGGATACGGCTTGAGAAGCGGCTCAAGGTGCGCAGAGCTGGGATCACCGAGTGGGTCGTGAATGGGATCCATGAGAGGTGGAGGCGATCGGAGTTGGTGAAGATTAAGTGGCAAGATGAACATGAAACGAACCCATGATACTCTAGAAGTAAGTATTCCCGCCTCTTCATGAAAGTACAGGATTCAATATCCTAGGGTTTCCTTTTTATAGAATGTTCTTTAAGCATTAGTGTAAACGATTTATATCATCTAAGAAAATGCTGTGTTTGGATCTATATGATGGCCTTCTTTCTTTTTTTTTATTTTTGCAAAAGTAGGTATGTGGATCTTTTTTATGTTATGAGTTTGTTACTCTTTAGAGTATACCGCGTATGGCTACGGAAAAAGCCATGCTGAATAGTATGTAGCTTTCAAGCATTTATGTGCTCTTATAATTTCTTCACAGGCAGTGTATTTATTTGAAGTCCACTGTTGCAGCGGCTCAATGGTAGGACTCTTTTGTCAAGAGATTGAGAATTTATTGTGTTCTACAGAGGGAAGGATTTTCTCCCTCCTGCAGTATCTACTGCAATAGAGGAGCGCAGAAAAACTATTTTATATACTGTTGCAGAAAGTCAATCTGTAGACAGAAAGTTGTTAAATGGATATTTTCAAGATAAAAAATCCTCTGTACCTCTTCCTAATAGTGCAATGCATTCCACAAATAGGGATCTGCAACCTGTCACTGAACAAAAATGATTGGAAACTTTAGCTTCAGGTACTAAACGCATGGAAGCCAAGCTGTTTCAGGTATCTTTTATTGGTGATTGATATCTTTTATCTTTTATTTTGTGTCTTAATTTTAGGGGAATAATTCACGGAAGTTCTATAAAATATTTACGTGTGTGTTATGTTGATGTTTAAGAAGTTGAGATTTTGATGCTTATCATGATCTTCCCACATGTTTGCAACAGGCAATAGAAAAGAAGAAAAAGGCGGAGAATCTTCTGGAAGAGCTGGAGCGAGCTGCTCATATTAAGGCCCCTGATGTCAATAAGGAGGGTATTAGTGAAGAAGAGAGATACATGCTGAGAAAAGTTGGCCTGAGAATGAAGACTCTCTTGTTACTGGGTGAGCTAGAAAGCATTCCATTGACAAACTTCTGTTTCAACTCTTAAAGAAGCTAGTTTTAATTTGATGTCATTTATCACTTCAAAGGCCTTAATTTTATTCTGTCAGTGAGATTTACTTGTTTCACGTTAGAAAGCCGTTCAAACTGATTTGAACGATTATATTCTGCTTGTGGTGGAACTTTATGGGTTTTATATTTGGTGGTCATTATAGCTGCTGTGAGTCAACTTTTAAGTTTAGCATTGAAGAATATTAGTACTTCGCTAACATAATAAAAACATTCTAGATGAATTATATAAGAGATTTAGTTGATGAACTATATTTCTCATTTATTGTCCTGCATTTTTTTATTTTTAGTGTCTATTTCATTTTTATTGCCAGTAAGGTACTAAAAAGATATAAAAAGTGATACACAGAATATATTTTTTTCCCATTTAAAATTTAGAATCAGGGAATTGCCTTCTTTGTGACCCATTTTAATTTATAGTTTGGTTCTAACGAAACTACTACTAAGCGATTGCAAATGAGCTTCTTTGTGATATTCATGATTGATTTATTCCTCTAGGAAGACAAGTATTTGATGGGACAGTTGAAAATATGCACCTGCACTGGAAATACCGAGAACTTGTAAAAGTGATATGCAAGGATGGGACTACTGATGAAATTCATAAAGCAGCTCTCACACTAGAAGCTGAAAGTGGAGGAATTCTGGTGGCCGGTACGTAAAGGTCATGCAGTCATTGTATATAGAGGTAAAAATTACCACCGGGCAGCTAACTTGAGGCAAATCTTTTGAACAAAAGAGAAGAATTGAAGCGTTCACTGGAGGCTCAACGCCATCAGGTGAATAAGATGAATTCCTTAGTTTATATTTCAAAAATCAGTTCCTCAGTCGGTGACCATAACCTTGGGAAAGGCAAAATAATTTGTGTGGGCATGATAAAGTACAGAATTTGCAATAATTTGTGTATGGACATGATAAAGTACAGAAATTTGCATTGTGCATTATTGACCTCTAATTGAGCAAGTAGCTACTTGTTTGATGCCGACTGATATTATTCAGTATTTTATGGGCTGGTACAGTCATTGAAGCTGCACGTTTTAAACCTTGCCAGCGGCATAAACAATATGAAACTTACATTGGTAAGGTTCTCAATATTAAGGCTAGTGCAGTCTCATATTAATCTTTGGAATAATAGTTCCAAATAACCTTGTTCAGGAAAAGCAAAATTCAGTGGTGCCATCAAATACTGTGCTTGAAACTGATACACTTTTGGATGTGGTGCAAGCTCAAGAGGACAAAACAGATAGTAAGGTAAAATGTCCCTGATATGACAGAGTTTGATTCTGATTATTTAGGTTCTTTAATCAACTTTTATATGTTGCCATTGCCTATCAATATCTTGAATGTGCTGATCTGATCCACGTTTAATTAAGCTTTATTAGTTTTCCCTTCACGGAAACATTTATCCTTTCTAAGCATGAAGTGTTCAAAATTTGTAAAATAAATAGGAATTGAGTGCGCCGGAGTCTACTTCGATCAAGTTTGGTGCGGTGTCTTTGATACCGGACGCTTCAGCTTCTACTGATGCATTTGTATATGTGGTAAGGGTTATCTAAATGAGTGCTTGATTAGTACTGCATTTTTTACTCATTTTAGTTGTAATTATCAACATTTA
Organism: Piper longum; assembly: GCA_032619315.1. Taxonomy (NCBI): domain Eukaryota; kingdom Viridiplantae; phylum Streptophyta; class Magnoliopsida; order Piperales; family Piperaceae; genus Piper; species Piper longum. The sequence goes on from JAVDBV010040821.1 coordinate 16,521, forward strand.
TGTGACACAGTATGAGCATATTGGTCTTCTCCTTGAATGCAGTGAACAGTGCGGGCTGGTAGATAATAATATTTCTTCTGGATCAGATGAATTGGAGTGTCAATCTGTTCGAGAGGTAATTTTGTAGTATGATGTGTTCTCCTCTTGAGCCAGTTCCGAGATTATATAATTGAGATTTTTATGTGATCTTTAAGAAACAGGATTCAGCTGATGAAGCCAAGTCTAGAATTGTCAGTATAAAGGATACCATATAGTTGGCTAGTCAACCACGTGAAACAAGACCAAATTCTTGGAGAGAAACTGATATACAAAATGACATGGACGAATCTGAGGCATTTGGCGCATTTAGACCTACATCCCTTTCTAATAGGGAAAGACTTCTATTGCGAAGACAAGCACCTTAAGATAAGAAAGTGGCCCGTGCTTGTTATTGGTAATCACTACTAGCTTTGCCTGTTGCTTGCAGTTTTTTTTTCTCTAAATTCTTTACCTTAAGTGCATCTTCTTGATGGAAATGGAATTGTGTAAATTATATTTCCAACTTTCGATTTGAATCTCAATGAACAGGCCTGAATAATGTCATTTCTGATGTGGCCGAAGCAATCAAAACTCACTTTCAGAAGAACCCTCTTGCCATAGAACCTCAAGGGCAGGGCAAAGGGCACATCCGTTCATGAATTGGTGGTTAGGCTATTTTGTAAAATTTTGTTTAACACTGTTGACCTGCACTTTTCCTGTTCATGCGTTGATTTAATATTTATGTTCTCATCAGCAAGGCACGGGCTCTGTATTGGTATCCCAAGAGCCCAACAAAATTATTTTGTACAGAGGCTGGAGAGAGGTGGAAGACCATACTCGAGGGTCTAACAAGGTAAACGAAGGTTGTAAACCAGAGCCGAAGACTGCATCCAATGTTTCCCCAAAGCTCATGGCTGCGATTCGACTCGAATGTGGTTGGCAAGCTGAAACTTCTGCTGCTCAAGTTGGTGATCATGCAGAAGTAAGATAATAGAGGGCTTTGAGGGTCGGGGTAGTTTTCTTGGAGCATTATTTGCTTTTGCAGAAGAATCCAAGTTAATCCAAAGCATATCCATATATGTATGTATTTTCGTTGGAGGGCTTTTAGAAAAATCCAGGGCAAGCTTGGGAGGAGGGTGGGATTAGTGACACTGAATTATTCACGAAATGTATGTCACGGAATCTGAGCTTGATTAGTGGGCTAGCAAGACTGTGGGTGTTGGTGGAAACACAATTGTCACTGAAAAACCTGGGCTTCTAAATTAGATTAGTAGGGTAGTGAAACTGTGAATGTTGAACCTGAATGTTGGTGGGAATATGATTGACACAACGTATATGATTCATGTTTTTCTTGCCGGTTTACTATTTACATCCTCTAGCCAAAGATGTCCTCTGTCCTAGTAGCATGGAGTTGAGATGAAGCTGGAAGCTGGAATACGTTAGGTGGATATTGGATGGAGAGAAGTTGGAAGGTTGGGCAGTGCCGGTGGTTCTAGGATTGATTCAAGATGTTGAGCGGCGCCACCAGTGAAGCTGCAGTAGAAGGGTTGGGTCATGGGTTTAAGGTGGAGGAAGGGACTATGGAGGGAGTCTGAAACAGTTGATCTGTAGGTTGGATTGATTCAAGGGCTCTTGCTGGTGGAGCAGCAGTAATTGGGTTGGGTCGAGGTGGAGGATAAAATTCTGGTTGAGGGTTCTTCTACAAGAAACATCTGTATGCGAAAGTGGCAATTTTGTCAGGCTTTCCTCCCTTCCTAACACCACCTTCGTGTCTCCATTACACCTGCGGCTCCATCCCAGCATAATAATGAAAGTGATCAGGCTGAGAGTGGAGCCTGGTTATTTTTTTGTTGAGTAAAAGCTCGGTGAAGAGAGGGGGATGGATGATATATAGAGTGGCGTAAATTACATTCACCTTGACTTCAAGTTCAACTCACCGACTTGTGCATTTTGATTTAATGTAGATTTATCGTGAAATATTAATTACCTTGTGTACGTATTCAAACACCTTAAATCCTTTTCACTTTCACGAAAAACCCCTCCCCCACCCCTCTCTTATCGTATTTGATGCTATTCCGATTCTTTTCGACATTTTTAATGTTTATAGACTTTTTGGTCTCTATTTGAATCAAGTGTGCAAGCTGTAGCAGGTCCGTTAAATCAAGCCTAGGAAGTGAGCTTATGTAAACGCTGGGATATTGTCTAATTAACTTCCTATGTATATCTAACCTCCGTGCAGCTTGTTTGCATACGAGCGGTCTAATTTTGGGCGCCTTCTAACTGCCCAATGGTTTGACAATCGTCTCCAACCCGATAAATTTGGGAACTGCCATTGCATAGCCTGGGAGCTCCAGGATAGCTCCAATCATATACACGTATCACGATGATACTTAATATGACAAGGAAAACGATTATAAGCTAACATAATATGGTAAATTGCGTTGGGAAAAAAATGATTTAACTAATACAAGGCACCGTGATATAAGAAATGTACTATATCCGTGTGTGTATGCTGGTGAGGGAGGAACACGTAACCCTTTTCATGATCAAAGTCAAGAAACAGATGTTACCCACATCTTCTTCCCCTACACGTCTGCCTACCAACGACTTTTCAATTCCCAATTTCTTGGCCTTCGATATAGTAAACAAGAAAAGAAAGGCAGCGGTTAAGTCCATATGTTCCCGATATGAATGGCGATATATCGTAATTGAGGAGGCAAAAAGCGAAAGGCTCGGCGACAACGTCCCAACCACCGTGCGTTGCTAGTTGGGAGGCCGACATCAATGGAGTCCACCGGCAGGTTCCTCTCGATCGTGGCCGCGGTGGCACTGGTGGCAACTGCCGTCGCCTTCCCTGTCGCCCCGAACGACGACAACGACGGCGCCTACGGCGCCTGGGATTCATTCCGAAAGCTGGTGGGATGCCATCCAGGCGTGAATCTGGACGGCCTCGTCTCCCTCAAACAGTACCTCCACCGCTTCGGCTACCTCCCCAACCCTTCCTCCAACTTCTCCGACTACTTCGACGAGGATATGGAGGCGGCCGTCAAGACGTACCAGACCAACTTCCGCCTTAACCCGTCCGGCGTCCTCGACAACTCCACCCTCTCCCTCATGGTCCGCCCCCGCTGCGGCGTGCCCGACGTTGTCAACGGCACCTCTACAATGAACTCCGGCGCCGTCCACACTACCGCCGGCGCCGTTGCCCACTTCTCCTTCTTCCCCGGCAGACCCACTTGGCCGCCCTTCAAGCGCGACCTCTCCTACGCCTTCCTACCTTCCTCCGCCCGGCTCCCAGCCGACGCCCAGCGTCTGAGCTCCATCTTCGCCGGCGCCTTCGCCCGCTGGTCCAACGTCACCACCCTCACCTTCCGGGAGGCCGACTCCTTCAGCCTCGCCGACATCCAGATCGGGTTCTATTCCGGCGAACACGGCGACGGCGAGGCGTTTGACGGGCTATTGGGGACCCTCGCCCACGCGTTCTCGCCGCCGGACGGACGGTTCCACCTTGACGCCGACGAGAACTGGAATGTGGCTGCCGGCGGCGGCGTGGAGTTCGGGGAAATCGACCTGGAGTCGGTGGCGGTGCACGAGATCGGCCACCTCCTTGGCCTCGGCCACTCCTCCGACGGCGCTGCCATCATGTACCCGACCATCACCTCCGGTACCCGCCGTGTCCACCTGGGCTCCGACGACGTGCAAGGGATCCAGCAGTTGTACGGAGCCAATCCCTCCTATACCGCCGGCGGCGCCGAATCCCCGCCGCGCCCCTCCACACAGGAAAGAGACACCAGCGCCGGTCGCCGTGTTGGAGCTATAGCGCCGCCGTTGATCATGGTGGCCGCACTACTTACGATGTTGTTGTAGATTTTTTTCTACTACTATAGAAATTCAACCCCCATCTATTAATTATAATTACTTTGGAACACGATTGCATATATACACAGAGATTGAAATTCATAAAATTTTTGTTTTTTGTTAATATGTAAATGGAAAAGGGTTCAACAAATTCACGCGAATCTCATGCGGAGAATTTCTTCAATCTTTTCCAATACCACGTCTTAATTACCCAGCTTTGGCAAATATAATAATATAATACAGCCAACCGTTCGTGTAAGACAAAGTTTTGGTGAAATTCAGCAAAATCGTGAAGAAGCGTGTTACCCACCCAACTGAATTGTAGCTAACCAATCAAATATATCAACAATGACGCAATTTTTATATTTACCTTGAAAAAAAAAACAATGATGCAAACTTTCTACCACATCTCTTTTTAACTCATTAATACCATTAAGAAGACATCTCTCTCCAATTCCAAATAATTGGCCTGGGTTAAGACACAGCTATTACGTTAATCCAGTGGCAAACTTACAACTACGGCAGTTGCAAAAAACATAAAACTCGAACCTTTGGCAGTAAATAGCAATCAACCAAGGTGAGATAGAGCATCAATTCAATGAACGAAACTGGGTTGTAACCTACCTTTCTAATCCCGGATGATCAACTAAATTATCTCGAAAAGCGACGGAAACCTTCGCCCCATATCATTGTATGTTAAAGCCTCCATGAGGACCAGAACCATTATTCTTTACGAACGTAAAAATCAGAAGCGAAGAGCTTAACCAGCAAATTACCAGACCTGATCATAGGACACCAAAAACGCCCAAATAATCAAGCACACATGTACGTTGCATAACAATGTAGTTTTGATAAATTACTGTCAGTTATTCTTGGAAAAGCAAAAAATTGCCCAAATCCAAGCTCAAATCTTCCAAAAGAAAATTATTATCGGTTGAGTTTTGTATAGAATGGTCTACTCGAACCAAAACCAAATCATGCAAATCAAAAAACACTGGCACATCAAAGTATCACAGGAAATTTACATTGTAGCCACATACCGGTAATTAGTGAGCACCAAGACCATTTACTCCGGCAAGAACACCGTCATTTTCCCTTTTGACATCATCCTCTTCAATGTTATCTGCCTCGTCCTCATCGGAATCCAAGGTGAACTTCCCAGAATTATGCAGCTGCTGCAACTCTTCGCTAATGGGCTTATAGCTCAAACGATCGCCTCCAGAACGGGAAGAAGCGCAGCCATGGCCCGTCGCCCCACCGAAAGCCCCATACAGGCCGACGACCAAAACCAAGAGAAAGGCGAGATGGCAGTTAAATTGCAGAGTAGCGATGGCGGCGCTCCGGTGGGCGTCCATGTGGGCGGGGCACCGGATGGTGAAGTTGCCGAGGCTAACCTGGTGGAGGGAGCAGCCGTGGGACATGGCGCTGGTGAAGAAGGAGAAGCCCATCTGGAGAAACCAGTTGCCGTGCAAGGCGAGGCCGGCGGCGCGGCCGAGGAGCGGGACGGGGGATTTCGGGGATCGGACGGCGAAGAGGGTGGAAAAGATGCAGACGGCGACGGGGACGAGCAGGAGGTCGAAGTAGCGGTTCTCGAGGCCATCAGGGTGGGGGCGGCGGAGATAGAAGAGGAGGAACTCGAGGGAGAAGGCGAAGAGGGCGAGGAGGTGGAGGAGGGGGTCGAGGAGGCCGTCAACAGGGAGGATGGAGGCGAGGGAGTGTAGGAGGAAGAGGGAGACGACAGGCAGGATCTGAAGGTAGAGCGGGAGGGCGAGGTGGTCGGAGGAGGGGGATAGGAAGGCGGAGAAGGCGGCGGAGAGGAGTAGAGCAAGAGAGAGGGCAGCGGCGAGGAGGTGGTGGAGGGGAGAGGGGAAGCTTTTGGGGAAGGAGATGGAGAGGGCCTGGGCGGCGGCGATGAGGAGGAAGGAGACGCCGGCGAGTGCCAATGGGAGGAACCCGGCCATGGCCGACTGCCGCGTCCCTCTCGGATTGGAGACGGCGGGGCGCTAGCGCTGGGACGGCGGTGCCAAGGCAATAAGGGGATTGCATGCAAGATGACGGCGGGCCGTTACGACCGCTAGTCATCCCTTCCCTCTGCCCCCTTCTTCTTAAGAATATTTGACCGTAGCGGTCAGACAATCCGTTAGCATTTGGTTGCCTAACTAAAATGCCAATTGAAACTTTCCTTTTTTTACTATTTAGAAAAAAAAGGAGCTTTTCACCGGAGGATTTTATTGATATTATTAATTGGTAGGAAAATTAAAACAAACTACTAAAAAAGAAAAATTTTAATTAAAATATTAAAACTACCCTTAAAATAGGAAAATAAAAAAAAATTTGAAGGGGCTGTAAAATGTAGCCCATTGGCTGATGGTTTAGTGTCCGCTTATCCTTAAACCGAACAAAGAAACATATGACCCGTTTAGTTTAGCTATTTATCTATTATGAGGATATGATTTATATGTCGTGTACACCAAGACTCTAGTTTCCCACTATTAAACACACTTGGATTGTCATTTTATCCTTTTTGCTTAAATGTTGTCATATTGTATTTAAACCTTAGGACTGTGTATGCATTGCATTTGTTTGACCCCTTTTTAGTCGTTTCTAACATTTACGGATCCACGATGCGGTTCTCGAGGTCATCTCTGACTCTAAGGTTTAGTTTTCTCGGCCGAGTGCCAAGGCACACACCAAGCACCCTCACACTCGTGCCTTAGGGAAATTCAGGTTAGCCGTCACAGTGTCAAGGCACACAACATGTGCCCTAGGGATTTAGTGTTTTGTTTTCCTACAATGTTGGTTTGGATGCTACGGCACCCAACTAATGCCCTGGCACGCGTCGGGGTTGTGTTTGCATGCAGACTTCCTACTACGTGCCTTGACAAAGCTATTGGGATAGTTCCATGGGCACGTCAGCTTGTGGTACGCAACGTTATGGTGCTGACCCAACACCTTAGTGCTGGTCAAGCTATCTTGCTTATAAATACCCAACCCATCTTGCATCCTTCCACCTTCTTCTTTCCTCCCATCACCTACCCTTTTCCTCCCTCTTCCTACCTCTTCCCTAGCCCTTTTGACTCCCCTTTCCAAGGTGGTAGGCTTGGAGTGGGACAACTCCAAGAGCCTCCCTCTAAGTTTCTTGAGGTCTTCCTCTCCTTCCTCTAGCTTCATCAAAGCTTGCACAATTATTCTAAAACATGCTAGAACTTGACCTCTTGTGCTTGTTCACAACATATAGAAGTCATTTCTTGTTAGAAAGTTATGATTCTTGGCTTGTTGGATAGCTGATTCATCCATAAAAAAACACACACACATGCAGTTTATATGTGCTCCTTGGCTAGATCTTACTATACAAATTTTTGAAAGTGCATAAATGTTACTATTTTACCTATGTCCAGATCTATTGCTTGACTTGCATAGTTTTTATGACTAGGTTGAGGTGCAATTTTGATGAGATTTTTTGCATTTAGGGCTAGATATTAGCTAATTCTCCCTAATATTCCAGCCTGGATAGATATATCTAAAGGAATGAACATCATTTTTAATTTTGGACTATATTTTATGAGATTTGCACCTATCTTTGTCATTGTGATAGTGTCTGTCTTAACAGTTATCAGTTGGATAAGTTAAAAGACTAAAACAAATCTGATAAAATCATGTAATATTCCATTAAATGTCTACTACTAGCAAATTAGAGAAATTTGGGCTAAGTGGGATATTATTTAGGTAGGGAATAAAGTCGGCTAATTGGAGTGGAATAGGACTGAAGGCCATGATCCTAATTCGTGAGGTTGTTTTGTAAAATATTGAAACCCAATTAATTAATATTTAAATTCTTTGAAATTTTGCCCAAACTTTAGGTTGGGTGTAGCAATTGATACTTTACCATTATTATTTGGTCTTTATTTTATTCTCTTCGTGAATAAGTATTAGTAATAGAGTCTATATTTTTCAACTCATAATTTTTTTCTTTGTATATTTTGTCAAGACTAATATCAAGATACTTAAAATTTTTTAAGTTATGTGGTTAATTATATTGAATTTAGTCATGTTGATTATTTTTCTAATGTTTTATCATATATGGGAATAATCTGTCAAGTAAAATTTTATGGAATAAATAATTGGAAAATGATTGAGCTATGGTGAACAAACGTGCAATGACCCGGGCCTAAAGTGTAACGTGATGGGCCTATGTCATTTTTTTAAATGGTTAACCAAAATTAAAGATCTATAGTCTATTCTTACTTATAAATAGGATCTTATCTCAATAGATATTAGATGTTGGATTAAGATGAGGGATTTCATAATCAACCCACCTTAGAAAATTTCGTCCCCGAAATTCCTACACTTGGCCCATTGCTAGCCCCAACCCACGACCTTCCATGACCCATAACCCACAACCTTCCATGGCCCTTGACCGAGAGCCTAGCCAACGTCCGTAGTCCAGTGTAAAACCCGTGATTCGAGTCACGGTTTTATAGTCGTTAGCCGATCGGTT
>JAVDBV010040844.1:804-36880 GCA_032619315.1 Piper longum
CGGCGGCGGCGGCCATGGAGGAGGTCCGGAGAGGGGGAGGTGGAGGAGATTGACGGTCGAAGACGTATTTCCTTACTCGAGTGATTATTAATGATTTATTAAAAAAATTATTATTTAGTTAAAAGGGCTAATCTGACCTACATTGAGATTTTTAAGCGAACAGACAAGTATTTAAAGATATATTTTTTAAAAAATAAATTATTTTGTTAATGATGTTTATGTAATTATTAGATGCTAAAAAATTATGTAATTGCAAAAAAAATATGTGTTTGTAGAGTTTATTCCATAATTGCAATTATTATTCACTGATTACTGCATCGAATTTCTAACCCATACTGTGCATATTTGGCTTATCCTGGTGGGTTAAACTACGATTAATCATATCCTAAATTCACAAATAGTATATTTTATTATATATTAAGATATATATTATCATTAATATTTTATTAAATAAGTGTTAAAATACGGTAATTTTTAACAAAAGCTAAATTTTCTAAACATTTTAGATTAAAAAACAGATACAGATTAAAATGTTACAAAATTTTATATCCTATTTAATTTAAAGATGGCACGTAATATATTGGATACATTGTACAAAAAATATATCTATAATTATGATTTAGTCCATTTTAAGAACAAACCTTCGACAATGAAAAAGACCACACGATTTTGATTGCCATAGCCTTTAATAAAGCGGAAGCACTATTTTTCAAGTAATTTTATAATTCCTTATTACATATTTTTGTAATTTAAAAAAAATTAATTTTTTCTTTTTTTGAAAGAAAAAATTGGAGTCAGTTGGCACTAGGGATGTAAACGAGTCAAGCCTGCTCGCAATCTTTTTGCGTTTGGCTCGACTCAGCTAGTGCTCGTGCTCGTTAATTTTATGCTCGAAAAAATACTCAGGCGCGAAATATATATAATCTCGCTGAACAACAAACAGGGCTTGAGCAAAGGAGTTCGGCTCAGCTCGGCTCGGATCGAAACTCGAATTCGATATGTTCAAACTCGAAAAAATGTTCGGTTTGGCTCGGCTCGTAAATATTATTGAGGTTACATTTAACTTATATAGTGTTTAAAAATTTTTTTGATCTTATATAAGTGAGCACAGAAATATTCGTTAGGCTCGAGCTCAACTTGAACTCGACTCAAACCAAATCCAAACACTATAAATTTTGGATAAGCTCGATTCGGCTCGTTTATATTAAAGCTCGGCTCGTTTACATTAAAGCTCGGCTCGACTCATTTTATATCGAGCCAGCATACCACTACATACCACTACTCGGCTCGACTCTGCTAGTTTACACCCCTAGAGAAATGTGTCTATATAATTATTGTACATCAACCACACAAAGTACCAATGTTTCTTATACCACCCATGTTTTTCATGAACATATTTTAGATTGCCACCTTGTGACACACAAGTTTTGGGAGAAGTAACTTTCCAGCTACAATGCTCGTAATAAAATTATTCATATTAATGAATATAAAATTATTCGTATCAAAACGAATAGATGAAAAAAAAAATTAATCTATTTATTATATAATAAAATTCAGAAAAAAAAATCAATCCAAACAGTGGCCATGAACTTATACAGTAGATTTGGTAACGAAAAGCTAACAATTGTACACGGATTGATTAAAGATGTTAAGATCAAACATGCATGTTTTTTCTACTTGAACAACTTTTTGAATCCATTCAATATGTTTAGAGCTCTCAATTCGCCGGTCTTCATATCTCTCAGTTTTCGACGTAAAATCTGCACAAAAATGATCGTATATGTTCAATATCAAAGTCATTGGCGTTTCATCATGTTACATAAGCTAAGTCTTACAATTTAGTCTCGAGCATAAAATTACAAGACAACTCACATATTGGGCTCTGAATAGGATTCGACGCTCCGATGTACAAAGGTCCGTAGCTAATTGTTCCAGCAACAGTCTTCGATTCGCCTGCTTGAGAGATGTTATTGCAGACTCCGAAGAGCCACTTCCCTGCTCACACAAGCAAAGTTGTACAGAGTCTATATTCCATGTTTTGCATGAATATTATCATCAAATGTCATGTGTCTGCGCCTTAAAAAAAATGTCATGTGTGTCTAAATGATGGCTGTTTATGAATTTATGAGTAGTAGATAATTTTTTTGCAGTCTTATGGTTACCCCTGACTTTATTTTGGTTTGGATTTAGGTGAGAAATTAATTTGGGTGGGTTCAACCGACAATAAACAGGAAAAAAATTAAATATATTTTTTTAAATAAAGAGAAAAAACTACCGCAGCACCGGCCAAGGATGGTGGCACTAGATCTAACCAACCTGTTAGCTCTGGCTAGGTTGACAAGGCCGCCCCAAGCCAAATCTGGCATATATAAGATTTTAATATATGAATCTGAGAGTTTATTCACCGTTAATGTAATCTTAAAGTTCATTCATCGGTTATTAATTATTTTTTTTATTTTTTAAGTTAACAAAGATTACTACTTTTTTCCATGATCTACCTTGTTTTTAATAAGAATTGGATTTTTGTGAGTAATTTTGTCATTGATTGGTAAAAAAAATTTGGTTCCAATTGAGACGAAAATTTTAAAAATAGCTATATGTTATATACGTTTGAAAATTTGGTTATTTTTGAAAGAAAAATTCAACGACTAACTATCTATAATACTTTGTATAACTTTTATTTAAACCAAACCTAAGAGATAAGCCATTGAATAAAATAATATTATTGAATCCTTAATAGAGCATCATTCTACCATTTAATCACAAATTTCTCTTTCAATTTTCATATATTACTTCAAGTGCAAGGTTTAATAGTGATCCTCAATTAATGGAGAAAAAACAAAGTATAACACAAATAGCTTGAAAATTTTGATCAAGGTGGTTGTTTGATAAGTGCATATAATTTTTAGAGGATAGTTGTTGGAGTTTGGTGCTTTTAAACCCTCCATGCACCTTGGCGCACACTTTTGTGCCCCATGGCGCACCGCACCGGCACCGGGCACACCAAGGCACATTGTAGATGGGTCACACCCGTTCATTTTGGATCGCATTTTTTCATAGTTTTCTCTTTATTAACTATCTTTCCCGAGAAGAAAATGAGAGTTTTTATGCGCCTTATGAATCTCCTTCCCCAATTTATCTTGGGTGATTTTTTATTAAGGCTTTTAGAAAAAAAAATTGATTTGGAGATGGAGTTTGAATTTGATCTTACGGTGTGATAAGAGATTAAAGACTCCCTTTATTTTTATACTTTTAAGGAGAAGAATCTATTGTATCATGGATATGGATTACTGTCACAAGTCTAGTCCATAGAACGAGACAGGACTAGGATTTGGCGGTTGTTCTTAGGGTTCCCGTGTTTAAGAGAGGTGGTCGGAGCATCTCGGTGGTAAAAACAACCTACCACACTAATCCGTCTTGTGCTGAAGGCATAGAACATGGTGCATAAGACTGTCGGGAGCGGCAATCCATGCGGCTGATGTATCGGTAACGTGTACCGAGCATGGGGCCGTGTCGGGACCTTGAGACCTCACAGCAAGTGTTGGTGCGTGATGCAGCAATAGCCGAGTACTGGTGACCGAGCACCATCGGCTAGGCGTCACGAGCATGGGTAGTGCATGACCGATCAGGTGTACCGAGCAAAGACCAAGAGTGATCGATCACCAGTGTCGAGCGCATGTTGAGCGGTACCGAGCAAGTAGCGGTACCGGGTCTCGACGTGATCAGTACGTGTAGCGGCACTGGGTTGCGACAGGTACAGGTAGCGCGTGCAGTGATCGGTAGCGGTACCGAGAGCCAGCGCTAGCGCGTACTAGTATTTAGAGCGGTCAGCGTGTTCGAGTGAGCAAGCGGTCCCGGTACATGGAGCGATAACGAGCGCTATCGATAGCGAGTACTAGTACCCAGGATTGGTGACCGGTACCCGGGTAGCGGTACTTGTGGGCGTGATCGGTAACTGGATACCGGTGTTTGGAACAGTACCCAGTCTTATGCGGTGTCGAGTGCCGATGAGTAGTGGTACTCGAGTTTCGGCATTCTGATCGGAAATTGCCACAGCGCCGGGAGGTGGAACTCTTGGGTTCGATTGCTGGAATTGGTCGAGCTATAGGTGGAACTTGGCCAGCGGTACATCCGACTTGAAGATAACGATCATGGCAAGATTCGGGATCTTTTATCTAATGACGAATTGGATAAGGCAACATCCTTGGAGATAAAGATGAATCAAATCCAAGGAGTATCTTGGGGAGTTCAAGATAAACACGGACAGATAGGTACAAATATCTACTGGCGTCTTCAGGAAGAGGGGACAACAATTAGTTTTCTACACTTTGAGGAGAGATACTTGAGTTGTGGAGAGAACAAGTGTGAGATTGTAGGGAAGTGCTGCGTGGAGAAACACTTGCTGAAATTCATTGCGGGTGGTGGAGTTGCTGCAGCCAGATCTTCGCGCCGAAGGTCTGGAACTTCACGCATTGCGGGATTGGTCGTCATCCAAGGGATCGAGGTACACAATATTTGTTCGGCAACCTTAATGTTTTTTATATTTGAGTGAATTACATGTGACAAGTCAAACCAAGGGGTGAGACTTGGGGTTGTGCGGTGAGGATTATATGTGAGAAGGGTTTCTCTTAATTCTTACGGTCTTCTTGTTGGATAGGAGACCAACGTTGTAGGGTTTGCATGTCCACAATGTGCAAGTAGTCAAGGGTGTGATTGCTTGTGTATTCCTTTGTTCATTGATTGAAATAAAGGTTGGAATCGAAGTTCCGTAATAGACCAAAGTCGATATCGGGTTTGGTTGCTTGGTCGAGTTTGATAGGTACGAGAACTCGATGTACCGTGTGGTGGGTAGCGGTATTGGTGGTGTCGAGTGTTCTGGGTATTTACTTAGCATAGTGGTACTCGGTTGGGGATTTATCGATATTGCGTGCGCGTGTGTTGATTGCGTTGTATTGCTGTTTACCGGTAGCCGATAGCCTGCTGGACACACTAGGCAGTTTAGGTACGACCGACAGTTCGGTGGTGATATATTGGTGTTGCTGTTTTCAGGATCGCAGTGACTATTTTCGTTGCGTACTTGAGGTTGGATGGTATTTTTAGGAGGGGATATTTTTAAGAGGGGAATACGCCGCACGTGGTGTCTTTTAGGGCAAAAAATTCTACCTTAAGAGAAGCCTCATGACAATTACCATGGAATGCACTAGTATAAAGAGCGATAATCTTGTATTGAAAAAAATGCTTCTACGGGCCTTGGATTCAAGACTAACAAACTATTTGGTGCAGATTATTTTTTGGATCATCTTCTTCAATCAAGTGTGCAAATTCCAACCTCTACTGTGTTTATTTCCCAACAATAGCAAGAACATCAAGGATTCTAAATGCCACTACATCCACTCATAGTATAAAGTGGACTCCTGAACATAAGCCCTACACTTACAAAATTTCAACTTGGCTTAACTCTTCCATCTTTCATCACTGAATTATTTTTGAAAAAAAAATAATAAATTTATGAATTAAAGAGGCTAGTGTAATAGAGAATTTTTGTAAACCACCCCTTTAGCATATAGGTAAAGCCAATCAAATGGATATTCAAAATACTAAGTACTGTTGATTATAGATTTGCTGATATAGTTCTAAATTTCTCTAAAGTATGAGTTATCCTTGAAGGTTTAGTCTGTTTCACCTAACTTCAGAGGCGTTCTTTTCATCTACGTGGGCAACATATATTGAATAAAAGACACCGCAATTCCAAATGAAATTTACTCAACAAGTTTCACTCCAGATGTAAAGAAGAGAAATTATGTACCTCCAAGAACTTTGTGTATTTTGAAATGCCGGATTCACAACAATCCAAAATAAACTCTAGTGCTTGATCTTCTATTTCAGGGTATCTGATGTCCTTCTTAGAGTTTATTTTATTTGATGCTGCAGCTGCCATCTAAAGATTGTCTTCTTAGTAGACTATAGCATTCACAAGCGAAGTGACAAAAACATAATCAATGGTGTTATTTTAAGGAAAGACCAAGAAAAATGATATGATTATAATTCATGTAGTAAACAATATCAAATTCATTGTCACACGACACAAACAGATAGTTAAAGTAGAGTACTTCAAAGGCCACTCATGGAAAAATGTTATGATATGCTTGAGACAGTTAAAGAGTTTTATTGCTTCCTCTTACAACTCGAACTTTTCTAGACTGATACAATCTAATCCTACTCTACATCTGTCGTTCAACACCATCCTACGCAATTGGTAAACTAAAACTAAAAGATGCGTACTGAAACTAGCTAAATGACGGCCTTTCGCAGTCAGTGTGCTCATAATTGTTACCTTTAAACATTTGTGTTCCTTGCATGAAAGGGCTTGGAAAAGCACAAGACAACAACGTTCTTAAAAATTAAAATGATCTTATATTAATCAATTGGTTCCTTTTTTTAAATTTGTCATTCAAATCAAGCATCTGTCCTGCATTCATCAAATGTTCCAGGAAGCCATAAAAAACAAACCTCTTCATAATACTGTTCCATACTTGGAGGGCTCACTACCAGGTAAGCATATGCCATCAATTCAAGTGGCCAACCAGTTACTTGCAGAGGAAAACGCTGAGGGCTGCAAAAAAATGACTCAAGTATGAAAACTATGTAATTTGTACTGCACAAATCTTCTCTGATGGTAGCTTATCTAATTGTTTTGAAAGAAAATTAAAATGAAATAAATATCATTCACTAGTCTGGTACAAACTTTGACAAGCCGTTCTTCCTTAGAGCCTGCATCTTCTCTTTGAAGCATTTGTCAGATTTGTTAAGTGAAACTAGCAACTCGACGGAATCGTTAGGGTTGGTACCCTCCTTAGGAACAAATCCATAAGATAGAAGTAGCTCTCCATTGGATTTTCTCCCATAAGAGAGAAACACCTACAATTATGGTTTATACTAGCGACTGATTAAGCTATATTTGAAGATGTAAAGTCTATTCTAATTATGGTTCACCCAAAAAAGTAAAGCATAGATTTTTTACCTGCTCACCTGGTTCATACGACCGGTCAGTTGTAAAGACTATTCCTTTTGAGGCTTTATCAAAATCTAAGAAAGCCTCTACCTGAAAAAAAGCAATTATAATAGTTATTAAGTCAAGTATGGTCTGAAAAATAATTGCCTATGATGCACAATTCTTTTGAGTAAACTCTCATGAAGAAGGTCTAACCAAGAAGTAAATGATATTTGAAGATTAAAAGTATTTCGGAACTGTCATCATAAACATGGTATAAAAAATTTAGGAGTGGGAGAGATGTTATTATCCCATTGAGTCTGAAAAACAGTAAAATACACGCAATTTAACATAAAAATTTCCCAAAACCGATTATCACAAAAGCATTGTGTAACAAACAGACGTGCCATAAATGAGATGTGGGGCAATGACCAGTTAATGCAGACAAAGAGGTACCTCAGGACTATGATTTAGCATGTCTGCCCAGGGGACAAGGGCAACTTTTCCTTTCATTGATGGTAATCTAACCTATAATGATTGTAACGTTAAACAAACCATGCTCAAAATCTACAAATTGGAAAATCATCACTGTCAATGATGTAATGAAAATGTTCGAAGTAAGCATACCAGACGTGAGAAAAGAATCCCGAATGACCACCTGAATGTATCTATGTTAAACACCTACATATAATGTAAACAAATAAAAAAGGTTAAAGTGGACATATTTATGAAAGCTGAGAACAAAATATGTACTAAGAACCTTGTTAAATATTTTAACCAACTAAGCAATGAATCACTATCAAGATGATAAATGTCATTTTATTACAATACTACTTTAGTGCATCTAATTTCTGTAAATAACATGATAGGCTATTCTGATTCAAGGATTGGCCTATGAGCTGAGGAGAAAGCCTGTGATATTCCTTCTAGTTCTTCGCTTGGAATTATCCATTAAAGATGAAAAAAAAAATTCAATTATTATAAATAACATTACTCAAGAGAAATTGTTAATTTGACATTGACAACAAGAAAATACTTATTGACAATCGAAAAAATGAAAGAACAAGAAGTATACCTCCTCCGGAAACAAGTGAGGATACTTGGAAAAGATTCTCACTTTCAGATCATTGTATCTGAAAATGAATTAAAAGAACAAATATTTACCATCAATTTTAATGATAAAAGTTACTGTGAAATCAACTAAAATGAGATCTTGAGACTACTAAACTAGTTCTTTGGATTCGTGGGCATAGTAGATGAAGTATAATCATGCTCATTGTTTGATGAAACACATCCATTTTAATACCAATCTTGAGAAAGCACCAAGTGCAAGATAAAGGAGGCATACGTTCCAATAACATCATTTATCCTCTCAAGGGCCCTTTCCCTTATCTGAGATGCCACCAAGTACATGTCTAATTCTGACCGAGACCTGCAATAGTTTATAAAGACTGTAGGGCAAACATTGAGAGTAGACTCAAGAAATAGGATCCAAATCTAAAGTAAACACCCACCAATTCTACAACAGATTCAATGCAAAACAAAATAAAATCATTGTACCAGCATAAGAGTGAGTAAGGCTGCCGAGGCAATGCTGAGATATAGTTATTCCATCTTGATGAACCCTTCAAACTAGCTTCACTGATCAAATAGGTTGCTAGAAGAGGCCAATCAGGCACACCATTTTCCTTCAAAACCTCTCCTGCCTCTCCACAAGTCCACTCCTAACAACCCAAAAAATATATTCACATTGTAGCAAATTGGTTTGCAATTTTATCAACTTATAGAAAGACCAAAAAAAGTATATACAAAACTCGTTCCAGATGATATAAACTTTCAAGTATCAGCTCTAATATAGTTGAATAGAATGTAGAAGAAGAAAAGAAGTTATTGAAGCATGACATTTGATCATGTAACATCAATGGTGGAAATTTTCTCTCTAGCAACAAAATATACATAAACTTTCTCTTGATTCTTCAACTATACAATAATTTTTGCAGTTATGGAGATGGCAAGCTCACCGAGTCTGCAGTGATGACGAGAGAAGGAGGAACAAAGAGCAGCTTCTCCCCCTTCCTTATATTCTTCAACGCAACCAGTCCCCTCTCGCCGACCTCCACCCGCTCAATCTCCATCTTCTGGGCAGGAAGGCCGGAGCTCGACAACCATCTCTGCAGCGCAGAAGCGTTCTCCAACGACTCTATCTCGCACCCCCACGGCACCGTCTCTCCCTCCGACAAGCCGGTGGAGACGGCGCAGCAGACCACCTTGAGCCGCAGCAGAGGCAAGGCAGGGACTTTCCGGCGAAACGCCGGCGAAGGGTGGTGAAGAAAAAAGGGTAAAAGAGTACCCGCCATGCTTTGGAAGCTGGTTGAGACCTTATCTGTGTCTAAAAGAAGCCACGTTATAACTGTTTTACAACAGGTATAAGGTAAAAGGTGGCATCTTTTTAGGTATCTAAAGGCCATGGAAGCACTTCTTCTACTCTACTTGGGTATTGCCTCCCATGGCCAGCCTCATCTCCCTCTCCCACCACCCCAAGGCCTTACCATACCTCCCAGCTTCTTCTTCTCCCCTCACTCTCCACAAACTTTTCACTCCCAAGAGCTTCAAGCCTTGCAATCTTTCTCTCCGGATTGTACCAGCTAGTGGAAGTCGTCTTCTTCTTAGTAGTACTGTGTGTAGAAGCTCAGTGGAAGAGGAGCAGCAGCAGCAGAACAGAGAGGGCCCATCTTCAAAAAGTGGAGTTGATGAAGAGGAAAAGCTCGGTGGAAATGAAGAAAATGGCGGGGATTGGACTACGTCGATCTTGCTGCTTGGGTTGTGGGGCGTGCTTATGTTCTACGTCTTCAACCTCACGCCCAACCAAACTCCGGTGAGCTCAACCTGCTCAACACTTTGTGGTAACAGCAATGGGCTATGACTTTGAACAATCTTTGGATTTTAATGTAAAGATTGTACCTGTCTTTAGGCTAGAGACATGTATTACCTGGAGAAGCTGCTGAATTTGAGAGGGAACGATGGTTTTCGGATGAACGAAGTGCTCGTTGCTCTGTGGTATGTGATGGGTCTCTGGCCTCTCGTCTACTCCTTGCTCTTGATCCCCTCTGGCCGAAGGTAAGTATCATCTTCATATAGTTTATCTATAATGTGTGCTTCTGGTTTCTGTTCTGTTGTTACAGTTGAAATTATCTTCTTTGAACTTGCAAATTTGATGCTTTTTTATCAGATGAATGCTTGATGGAGATTTGTCTGATATCTTGGTTCTATATGTCTTTGTGGCACGGATTATATCTTGAAGACAGTTCATAGTTAACACAGAATCCTTTCTGTCCAATTCTGTTATAGCTAGAACAAAGTCCAGATCATGCTCATGTTTGTTTGATTGACTTGTCTTTATGAAATTATGATTTTTTTTTCCCCAACGTAATGTCATTTGAAATCTTTGAACTAGGAAATTCGTCGTTAATTGTTCTGACCAATGCCTATTGAGATTTGTCTGATTTAGTTTTATGCTTTTATATAGTTTTATTCTATGGAAACAATCAATCTGTTGCATGAAGTTTATTCTGTCAACCTATTATTTAGCTAGAATAAGAGGTAGATGATAATCGATAATGATGATGTTAGTTTGATTGACTTGTCTTGGCACTGTGATATGGCAGCTCGAAGAGCAAACTTCCAGTTTGGCCATTCCTTGTGCTTTCATTCTTTGGTGGTGCATATGCTCTTCTTCCCTATTTTGTTCTTTGGAGACCTCCACCACCTGCAGTTTATGAATCTGAGCTTTCTAGTTTGCCTTTGAACTTTCTTGAATCCAAAATTGTAGCAGGGGTGAGATGCATTACAATTCTTTTCCAGGACATTTCGTTCTTTTTCATTTCTTTATTGGGAAGCTAAGAATTTGCTCCATTGAATTCCAGGTTCTGTTTGCAGCAGGTTTGGGTTTATTTGCCTATGCAGGAATAGCTGGAGGTGAAGTGTGGAAAGAATTTTATCAGTACTTCAGAGAAAGCAAGTTTGTAAGTTGAATTCATTATGACATTCTAAAAAATATTTATACATCACTTGATTCATCATCAATTCTGGAATAGCCAGTTCTATGAGCCAAGGTCAAAGAAAATAGTCACATTTAGTAGTACTGTATTCTTTGAGCTTTGGCAAGAACTTTTCCATGTTCTCCAATTAAATAGCATTTGTCGGATAGGATGGTGATGATGATGAGGGTAGTGTCTTCTTTCAAAGAAGATGTATTTATCTTGTGGAATGATTTGTACTATTTGATCATGAGGCAGATTTCTTTTAACTGCTTAGTCAGATGAAAGCTTATTAATGACATATGAATGTATCTTGTAACAGAATAACATTTTTTTTTTCAACATTTCTTCAGTCTTCTTCTCCTTTAACCTTATCCCAGTCTTGGGAGAATCCACTTTTTGACTCAACTCTCCCACTGCAATCCAGCCATTTTTCTTTCTTTTACCTCGAAAGTAGCTACCTCGGCTTTAGCCATTCAAATTTTCAATATTTCTTTTTATTTCTCATCAAACAAATGACATCGTTTTTTCTGAAAATCCTAGCTATTCTTAGTATAATATTGGGGATTTTAAATAGTTGTCTTTGTCTTTATTTTAAGAAAAACAATTTGAAATATAAATGATTCAAATGAAATTAAAAAAAATAGTAAATGTCCTATAAACCTCATCCCGGGATTATGAGATTGTAGTTCAATCGTTCAAAGCACCGCCCTGTCAAGGCAAAAGCTGCGGATTCCTCGTCTGGACCGACATCGAATCCGGTGTAGTGAATCCATCCATTTTTTTTCTCTATTTTATGTCAAGAGTAGGAGCACAAGGTGGGGTCTTGTCCCCTGAAGGATCCTAAACTTCTTTGTTTAATTCTGGCTGCATGGATCCTATTGCATCATTCCACAAGTTTGTAACCAAAACCCTCTATTAAATCATAAAAGTTTAAATATTTTTTCGGGTTTTTTTTATGATTTATTGCATGTAAATTTTAGATGGTCTAATCACTTGTTTCAAAAGCTCAAGTTGTTAGGGAAGATAACCACAACATATTTACTTCAACACTTCCCTTCATATACAAGCAAACTATTTTTAAGGCTTAGCATGTAGACAAACACAAACACAATGCAAATAATCTATTAGTCACAATGTAGAACAAATTAATATTTTTTCGGATATATATCACAAGTAGATTTGAACCGTAGACATTTAGCTTTGATGTTATATAAAGTTCAGACCTTTACCTCTGATACCATATAAATTGTTGATGGTCTAACCACTTGGACAAGTGGTTAGGAAAAGAAACCACTAAATATTTAACATGGTATGTGAATGAATATTGTGTTTTGGTTGTGGTGCAGATTCATATTATGAGCCTTGATTTTGCTCTACTTTCAACATTCTCAGCCTTTTGGGTATACAATGACATGACAGTCAGAAAATGGTAATTTCTCTTTCACTGCACTAGAACTGAAAAACCCCGGATTGAAATGTCTTCTTCTACAGTTTTACTTGTGCTATGTATCTTCCACTGTATTGTGTGGCAAGAATTCTTCTTTCTTCCACCTTATTCTAGCATTGTATGAAGGAAGAATTCTATCTAGTTTCTTGCAAGAAAAATTTACTGTGGACTGCATTTTTTTTCAGGTATGAACAAGGCTCTTGGCTGGTGCCATTTGCGTTAATCCCATTCATTGGGCCTACTTTATATATTCTACTGCGGCCTCCATTTTCACCAAAATCTTCACAACCTTCAAACAACAGACAAAGCAATTGAAGCCCCAGATTCACTCCGGACTTCAACATGGTATTTTTTGGACATTGAAGGACCTACCCAAAAACATATCATACTCAATGGCCATGCTACCTTGAGGACTCGAGTACACTGGAGCTGAGTGTGTCTCCTTCATGGAGTAAATTTAAGAGGTTGAGAAAAAAAAAATTTCTTTTATATGGTGCAAAGGAATGAAAGGACGAAATATTAGAATTGTGGGAATGGGCCATTGATTCCATTCTAAAAGAACTAGTCACTACCACTATCTCTCATGGAAGAAACGTGAGACTATTTGATTGGTTAAATCTCCTAATTTTCTTGGTAACACAATTTGTGATTCCCCTTTTATTAATAAAGCATTGATTTATACCTTCACAGCAATCTTAAGGTAGAGAACCTTATTCTTATACATTTTTTATACATAGATATCAACGGTAAAATTTCTACGGTGGGTACTCTACAACTCTCTCTCTATTATTATTAGAAATTAATATAACTATTTTTAAGAATATTGTAATATATTAATATAGTAATTAATTTGGCTATTTTATACTTTTCATTTTTTACTTTACTTTTAAGTATTTTGATTATATTTAATTATAACTTTTTAAAAAATACTATAGTAGATTGTATTTTAAGTTTGCTGCATATAATTTGAAAACCCTCTTTTTCTACAACAACTATTCCTTAGATGTTAATATTTTAAACTCAATAACTAAAACTAGTAACCCACAGCACCTTTCATTTATTGTCATTAATTTTTTTGTTTTTTCAACAAAAAAGTTGTGGGCTAAGTTAATAATGTTATATTTTATCGATTGTATACAAATTTAATTGATACATATCATCATAATTAGACAAGCTTCTACAATAACAATTATCTTATAATATAAAATAAAAATACTTTATTTATAACAATATTATTGCATGATATTTCACTTATAATGAAATATTCATACATTATAATTTTAAGTTCTCATTTATGTATGAAATCTCACCTTATTAGTTTTATAATCTTATTTAAGGTGAGCCATAATTATCATTTATTTAGTTTCAATTTAGTTCCGTTTTATATGATTGTTTGAGCCATGCTATACCACATTTTTTTTGTCTATAAAAGATAATTTATATAATAGCCTTTTAATGTCCCAAAAAATGTATTGCATTGAATGAGAGACCTTTCATTGTGAGATGTCATTGGTATTTGTTAGGAACGGTTTTTACTTCACTGCACTGTCAACCCAATTCCTTCGGGTGATAACCTGCTCGAGTAATCATACTATATTGAAAACCTGCTCAACTAATATGATATGATGGTAGAAGCTAATTCATGGTAAAAGCCAATTAAAAATAAATAATTTATCATTTATTAAATATTATGGATAAAAAGTTTTAAAACAAATGAGTATTATCACCCGTATATATTCTACTAATCTACCAGGCTAGCAAGTGTGTTACCAAATAATTATATTATAAAAAAATTTCTCAACAACGGCTTTTATTTTCCCTATCTAGTCTCTATTTAGTCTTGTTAATAAAGAGGAAAGAGGAGCTCAATATTAGCATAAGATAAAAAGTAAAAAAAATAATTAATCAAAATACAAGAAAATTTTTAAAAATATAATAAAAATACTTTAGTTTATTTTTAAAAAAATAATAAAAATATCTTTCATGGTCACGGGTTCAAATCCGATTAACCTAAACATCTAACTTTCTACTAATATAATATGTGTAATTATCTTAAAAAATATAATAAAAAATAAATAATTATAATTTATCTTTTCATTCAAATATGATTTTTATTTAAAGACAATTACAATCTATAACTAAGATATTAAATTAGTATACTCTATCTCATTCTTCAACGATACTTTATATATAAAATAAAAATTTTCATTATAAATTGTGCATGAATCTTACCTAGTAATTTATAAAATTGAATATAATTTTCTTTCATCACGAAGTTGACAATATTAGGTTTTCTATGATAATGATTTCAAATATTTTTATCTTGTATATATATAAGATAACTTGAGTCACGGATCACTTTATCTTTTTGAGCCCATTTTATTCTAGTCTTCGATTACAATGAAGATCCGAATCAAATCTAAAAATATATATATTATTGTGAGCCCAATCCAACAGCTACAAGACCAAATCTGGTCAAGGGGCGGCCATATTGGGTGCACCTGCCAAATCCACCCATAGTAATCGAATCGACCGCCAATTTTTTTTAAAAAGAAGAATATTCTAACCTCATACGAAATTGCATCATTGGTGACTAAATGAAGCCAACAATGCTATTTTTTTATAGTTAGAGGTTGAATTCAAGTGTGATAAATACTGGTGGCCGTGGCTGATAAAGTGTAAGGGTGCTTGTTATAATTGGACGACTCAAGTTATTCAAGGTTGATGCCTCCTAACAATTTATATCAAATTTAAGTTAAATTAAAAATTATATATAAGTAGAAAAAAACAAATTTAAATTTTAAAAAAGTCTCACCATTTCTGTAAAAATCCCCGTGCCCGAATGTTTGCGTCCGACAATGAGCCGTGTCCGATTAAAAAAGAGCATGAACGGATCAGAAGTAAAACCCTTCATTGAAAACCCTCTCCCAAGGCTCCGCCGCCGCCGTTGTCCGGCCGAAGAACCGCCCCTACCTGCCGGAATCCTTCGCCGTCCACCGATGCAGCGCCCGTCGGCGAGGGACCTCCCCGACGTGCCCAAGGGGAAGCTCCCCCCTCACATCCACCTCCAGCGCACCCGCGTCGTCTGCACCGACGACGCCCCCTTGCACGTACGTCCTCTCTGAATTCTTCGCTTTTTTTTCTTTCCCGCCTCCATTGCTATCCTCCAATTTCTTGAAATTTGTTGTTGTTTGGGGGTTGAAAGGCTGAGAGCGTTCAATACTCTGGCGCATATGCGTCCACCGGGGTGGACAACAGCTTGCGCTTGGACGGCTTCTTCAAGGATTTCAAGGTTGAGGTGGTTCGGTCGACGGATGAGGAGTTGGAGTTTGATATGGTTGGGATTGATGCGTCTTTGGCCAATGCGTTTCGGAGGATTCTCATTGCTGAGGTTCATTTTTGTTTTTTTTTTTCTGTTTGTTTTAGATTGAGATAGATATGATTTTTTGGGGAGCTATGGCCTAATTTTGGGAATGTTGATATATATTTTTTTTGTTGCATGCAGGTGCCGACAATGGCGATTGAGAAGGTTCTTATTGCGAATAACACTTCGGTTGTGCAGGACGAAGTGTTGGCGCATAGGCTGGGACTTATACCCATCAAAGCTGATCCTCGGTTGTTTGAATATCTTTCAGGTTTGGTTCGGCTTTTAATGTGGTTTATGACTTTCTGCATTTTTTGGTTTGTTATGAAGCGCTTAATGGTGGATTATGTGGTGTTTAGAAAATGACACGGCGAATGAGAAGAACACTATTGTTTTCAGATTGAGTGTCTCGTGTGGAGGTCTTGCTCCCCGACTGACGGGTATGAACTATCCACTGAGCCTTTGTCACTATATTCCTGTCATTTTTTGTTCAATTGTTGATTGTATTGGGCTATCCTCATGTTCAGTGAAGTCAAAGGATCTGAAGTGGTTGCCAAATGGCAGTGAGTTTATAATGGCTTCCAGTAATGAGTCGGCTAAACCTCAGACCTACACTTCCTTCAGTTGCAGCCAAGATTCATTACCGGAATTTTTGAAAAATCCCATTGGCCCTGTGTATGATGATATCACCATTGATAGATTAGGTGCTGGTCAGGTAGGTAATTAACTTCTTCGATGAATGAAAGTTCTTTAAATTGAGTACACTTTTCCTTCTTTAGATTGAGGCTGCTCAAAGTTCCTAAGTATAGGCAATACTCTTACAATTGAATGCGGTTACAGTGTGACTGCCAGAGATTTCATTTAGTTATTTCTACATGAAATTGTGCATGTCTTAAACTTCGTTGCTAGTTCTTAGGTGGCTATTTAATTCCATGTATAGGTTATCGAGCTTGAAGGTCATGCTGTCAAAGGT
Organism: Piper longum; assembly: GCA_032619315.1. Classification (NCBI taxonomy): domain Eukaryota; kingdom Viridiplantae; phylum Streptophyta; class Magnoliopsida; order Piperales; family Piperaceae; genus Piper; species Piper longum. Next base: position 17,620 of record JAVDBV010040844.1, read on the forward strand.
GTTGGAAAAACCCATGCAAAATGGTCACCTGTGGCGACAGCGTGGTACAGAATGCTTCCAGAGGTTAGGAAAATTTATAAACCTGATCTCACATGATGTGTTTTTCTATTTCCATATGCCCCAATACTGTGTGGTATTTGGACAGGTTGTATTTCTGCAAGAAGTTAAGGATGAAAAAGCAGAGGAGCTTGTCAAAAAATGCCCTGTTGATGTGTTTGATATTGAGGATATAGGACCTGGTGAGTCACATTTAGAAATCGCGCCAATATCACAGAGATGATAGCTTTATTTTCTTTTCATTCAGAATGCCTGGAGTTCAAATGTATCTCCCTTTCATTCCCTCTCTTCCTAAAACATTTCAATTTAAGAGAAGGTGCAATTTAATTATTTAAAAATCATATCATTGTAATAATAGAGAAATTACTTGCCAGTTTCTTGAAATAGTTACATGTTTAATTGTTAAAAAAAATTACATATTTAATATAGTCTGTACATTTTTTCTTAAAAAAAACCCGACAACATAGAGTTAACATTGTGTATGATAATGTGAGAATATGTGGAGACTCATGATGTGTGTGACTGATTGAATAATTGATAGCAATTCATTTTAACTCACACATTCTCACAACTAGCTGCGGTTTGTTCAATACTTTCAATTTTAAGGCAGACTGCTGACAACCTTGTTGAAATCTTCTGCTTCCATCCTTTTGTGCAGGTCGCAAGAAGGCAACTGTAGCAAGGCCAAGGGCTTGCACTCTGTGCAGAGAGTGCATACGAGAAGGAGACTGGGACAAATTTGTGGAGCTGAGGCGCGTCAAGGATCACTTTATTTGTAAGTCTGTTCAAGTGTGACTTGATAATTGTCTACTCCATGGTATTATCATTTTGAAATAGATCATGCCAATGATTCAGATAGCACTAGTAGGGATTTTCCTTTTTAATAAATCCAGCGGGTATCCAATTATTAAAATTCCAAGTTAGGGGTGATCGACTATAATGTAAATTTATATTTCCTCTGCCCTTTTATGTCTATATATGTTGGATTTGTTAGCCACTTCATTATAGCTTTACCGATTCTGGAAATAATATAATTTGTATACTATGATCCCGCAAGCAATGCCCATGCAAAATGCCTCCGAAATGGCAGGTGCTTGTGATTCTGTTCATTGGGTTGCTGTAGTAAGCAGAGAAGTTTCCAGATAAAGCTATTATCATTGCCTACATCTCTGTGTGAGATTGGTGTTGTCTTGTATATGTGTGGGTTCCCTACCTTTCAAAGTGACTAGTTATTTTGGATTGATGTCCATGTTTCCGTTTTCATATGGTACCAGAACCAACCCATCATTGGGGCCCCCTCCCTGTGTCACATCTCTTTAATGCTCTCTTGTATTGGGGTGCGAAGGAGGTAATTACACAGCCTGTTTATAAATGCCCAAATAGAAAACCCATGTGGCACGGATGTAGGGTCTACGTATGAAGTCTAATACGGCTTTCACGTATAGGGAAGTTTTATCTATGTAAGATGGTGGTGTTCTATATATGTAAGTTCTTATGCCTTCCAAAGGGGGTAGTCATTTTGGATTGCAGCCAGGTCCATTTTCGTATGACATGTTAATCTACAAAACTTATTGTTCAAAATTTTTACATGCTGTCTCAATGTTGATTTACAGTTACTATTGAATCAACTGGAGCTTTACCACCGGAAGTGTTGTTTACTGAAGCTGTGAAAATCCTAGAAGAGAAATGCCAACGTATCATTACTGAACTTTCATGACAAGAAGCAGACCTGCTTGAAGTGAGGCACAGTAAGTGCAAATGCTAGTACTTGTATGTATGTTTGCAAGCGTCCCAACCCAACCTTAAAAATTCTTTGATCTATTTAACTATTATTATCTAGTCTATTTTACTCTGGCTTTGTTTTCTTCGTTCAAAGGTTGATCCATGTTGTACTTCCTTGTACACTTCCGCAAGCTTACCCGCCACTCAGAATCTTTCAACTCTTTGCTGATGGCACTAGTTTTCTGGGAATAGATAAGGCCCAGATAAGGACTGGATACAACTTCTGTCGGATGAGGATCGCAAAAACGTCATATACCCAATCAACGCTTGTTTGTTTGTCATATATATTGTGTGAACATGGCGACTGCAATTTATTTTTTTAGTGCAATTATTACTTGATTTTTAGGCAATGGCACGAGTAGAGGTCAGTATCAACGCCTGGTTAAATGATTTGAAGTTTGCAACAATCTTACGGGTTTATGTAACATAGCTTTTGCTATCATTTACCTCTGAAGGACGCCACTTCTTTGGTCAAAACAAGTGCCTGCTCACGTCAATTCAGAGTTCCGGTCTGATAAGCTTCATGTCCTTTTCACATTTAACTTTCTGGGCCTCTTGTCGCTTACTTCGTTTTATCTGTTTACCACCCACAAGAGCGGAAGCTGCTAAAGGATCTTTCTGGGCAATGTTCGAGGAGGGCTGGCTTTGGACGTATAAGTTCAACAATCAAAATTTGAAGCATCTCCACAGCAAGTCCGAGGGGCCTCTTCGGCTTTCTCATAAGCTTTTGGTCCTCAATGAGAACTGGGAAAGGCGCCATCGAGCCGATAGAGACGCAATGCAAGCCAGATTTCACGTGCCGTTGCTCTGTGCCCCAAGTATAACAGACAGGTCTGATTCTGATTTAACTCTCGTTAACTATATAACTTAGTGGATAAACAATGCCGTACCATGACTAATCGGATTGCTATTATATGGGGCAACACCTCAACAGCTTTATAGTGGACCACTTTTGGTCAGTGGTAGGAACCCATGTATTTAAAAGAAAATAAAAGGTCAGTGCCATAAGTTTAGTGGGGGGTGTAAGAATGAGATTTGCCAAGTGCTATTGTAATGCTGGTGTTCGGTGGCTTGTTTTTGGCTACTTAAGCCTACGTCCATCGGCCCAGGCCAGACCTCTGTGTGCCATCATGATTGAAAAAGAAGAAGCCGAGAGCATGGAATGGTATATTCAATCGCTGTTATTCCGTCACTTGTTGCAACCAGTAATCAAGAGCAAGTCTGTCCTCTCCTTCGGCTTAAAGATTTTAGCCCGTTTTAATGGATACATACATCCTTAGAACACATAAATACAAGGAGTGCGCGGCTAAAACTTCCCTTTAGTCGCGTTGTGCTCTGGCAAATGACAATTGCGTATTTAGTCACATCAACGTTATCATTTTTCCTTTCTGAAAAATGCATATATATTTAGAAAATATTTACACCTGCCTATGATATAAGACTGGGGAAACTTCTTATCCTTCTTATCCAGAAACAAAGCTGAGTGGGGACATTAAAGGGGACAGCAATTTGGTGAGGTGCAACACGGGCCACACAACTCTCACAAGCTCACATGAGTTGAGTAATCTCACACATGCGTGCTTTCAAATTTAATTAGTGTTATACAATATACATACATAAATATGTAAGGTAGCCACTGCTTCAATATGATATATACGTCAAATCACATCAATACTATTTTGATTTTTGAAGACATCAACCAACAAAGCCAAACCTTGAACCACATAAACAAATCACAAGAGACAATTTGGGTCGCTCTTTTGTGGCTGTTGTTTCACAGGGTCCCCATGCTTCCTTATCACATTGGACCCGGCTGCCAGCATGAGTAAACATTCCACATCATAGCACTTAATTGGAATAGTCCCATGCTTGCTTGTCTCCCTTAAATTAAATATATAATAATTACCCATTAAAATTTATGTAAGTTTTTTCTTTTTTTTTTAAAAAAAAAACAGGGCAAGCTTCGCTATCTGATCAGTCATGGAGTAAATGTACCAGTAAGCTTACAGCTTCATCACTGCCATGGATTAACTGTAGGTTGATTTGAATATTAAACTAGAATACCAAAAAACGCAATGGAAAATGCATTGAAAAACTATGCATTAAAGATAATATAGCTTCCAAGACAGTGTTTATAGTTTGATTCATAGCTTTTAAATTCTTTTTGACTTTACAAACTAATCTCAAGTAATTGACTCCACATTATGGCAGTTGGTGAGTGAAACTTAATGGATGACTCATTATTAATAGATTTTATAATTAGCTCTTCAAGTCAAGTAATAAAATTTATCAAAACATATTATTCTCTTGATTTAACTATATCACTAAATGAAAATAATACACATTATATATTTACAAATTTGCTAAAATAAGTAAAATATTTTATTTCATATACTTTTTTATTTACTATTTTTAAGCAGTATAGATGACTTTGAGTCGACTTGTGCAAATTGGCTCAACTCTATAACATAGCCTAATCATGGCTAAGTCTCGTATTTTCAAATTATAACTTGTGCTCGATGTCCAACTTAATAAAAGCTTGATACAAAGTAATTTATACCCCAAAAAAATGAACTAATTGGGTTAGTATTTGCTCCACTGGAACTCAAATATTTTTGTGTCCAAGGTAGATTTTGGACTTTCATCACGGAGTTTAAATCTTTTTTAAAAAATTGAAACCTTACAACAACTTTAAATGGACAATACAAAGTTTGGATATTTTATGTCAAGTGTAAATTATAATATATATATATATATATAAATAAAACTCGCAAAACAAGATTATTATTATAAGCATAAATAAATACAAATTAAGGTAGTAATAAGTATGACTAGAAGACTAGAGTAGTAACAAGGAACGTTGTCAACAGGTTTTCAGCTAAATCAGGTATAACTATATGATTAAGATTTTGAGATTAGAATTAGTACCCATTTCGTATTGGGGTCGGGCTTGAATTGACCCAAAAATCTTATTAGGACCCAAAATAAAAAATTATTTAATTTTTGTTTTAAATTTTACTTGTTTCTTTATATATTTTTTAAAATAAGTTATATTTTATTAAAAATTTTAAATATATATATATATATATCATAAAATATTTAAAATTTTGTACATTTTTATGCAAATGTGTGATATAATTATTATTTGTACATATATTACAGATTATTTTTTATCTAAAAGCTAAAATTAAAACCAGGCATAAATAATTTGCCGATCACACAAGAGAACAAGATGCCCAGACAATAATACGAGTAAGGGCGGGGTGTGCACATTAAATTGTTCCACCGAGCCTCAAAGTCCACAGTATTTAGTCTATTTAAAAAATTTGGAGTTATTTGCTAAATAAAATTTACTTCTTCGTTCAATTAAAAATTATCTTTTCAGATCACTGTAATCGATCTCATTATGCCTATATCTAACAAGGATCTATATATATAATTGGCACAATATCTTGTTCAATTATAATGTATAGTTGTATACTAATACCTAAAAAAAATTATGACCAAATTCAAGAATAATTTAATGCAAGATAGGAGGAAAAAAAAAAGAGTTTGAGAGAGGTGGAGGAGCAGAAGAAAGGCATCTGATACAGATACCAGAGGCAGCAGGGCAATGCCCAGTTGCAGTGGTGGTATTGCAACAGTGGGCATAGGGAGAGAAGACAAGGAGGGGTAGTGGCATATGGGAATGGGCACCCCACAAACACCAAGCAAAGGAAAGGTGGTGTGGAGGTTGGGAAAAGGTGCACAATGCACAGTCTTCCACTGTGCACTAGTCTTTTGAGGACATCACAGGTCATGAGCGGAAAGTAAGACCGAAGACCATCGTTCATCCTTCTCTTCTTTGAGTAATGTGGTGTGTATGTGAATTGTTTTTTTCATAGTTTTTGCATTTTCACCTTTGAGCATTGGAAGAACTTTTACTGCTTTGGTGCCTGATACAGGTCACTTTGCTTTGCCTAGAGAGAGAGAGAGGGGGGGTGGTGACTGGTGGGGGGTTGGGAGAAAGTGAAAAGCTTGGTGCTTTCGGTTTTTTGACAATACTCATTGGCTTTCTGCACTCCTTCACCTCCATCACCGGCCATGTCTCTTGCGTTGCCCTTCGCTTTTTTGATGGTGGTTTGATGGTCTGGAGTGGAAAATTTTGTTCTTGCCTCCTCCTAGCCATCGGCGGCAGGTGAGCTTTTGTTTTGGGAGTCCTTTTTCGATCTGGGTTTTTTTCTTGGGCTTTTGAATGCGTCATCTCATTTGTGTGGTAGAACTGGGTATCTCTCTGTTGGATCGTGGGACTTGGTTTTCAGATGTTGGATTTCTGGTTATTGATTTGGCTGCGTATAAGTTCTTAACTTTTTTTTTTTGGGTTTAATGTTTGGAAGGTAAAATAGTATTTGATCGGAAACTTGCAGTGTTTTTTTTCCAATCAGTGTTGTTGACTATTTACTTTAGGAATTACCTGTAAAAAAGATTCCACATTTTGGTGGTTTTTTGGCTTATGGTATCTAACTGACACTCATAATTGTTCACAATTTCTGTAGGAACGATTGTATTTTTGGTTGTTTGTTTTTTCATTCCACTCATTCTTTGGTCCTGGATTTAGAAGCTGCAACAGGTGTAAAATAAGCGTATGTTTTATTCCAAGCGGAAATCCATTTCATTCTTTTTTTCTAAGAAAAGACGCTTCCTTTGATCTACCACCCTTCTTTCATTTCCTTTTTTAAAATATACTAATCCACCGAAAGTTCATCCTACTGCTTATGATGATCTGCATGTTCTGAGTTGATGCTTATAATTTGTAGAGATTGTCGTTTTTTTTTGCATATTATGCTTATAATTATAACGAGGAGTACTTTTCTATGCTTATTTTTTATCGTGAACTATACTGAGATTGCTTTATTATTGATCTTTTGAGCCTGGTTAATTGTTGACCTATACTTGTAACTTTGTCTGGGGAACATATGTTTTTTTCTGCTTTGATGAATTCAGTATTCTGCTATGAGCAGTTTTGTATCTTCTACTTGTGTGATGTGATTGCTTTTAGATGTTGGATTTGTTTGTATCCCATCCTGGATGCTAAGTTGGTCTGATATCATTTTCAGGGTAAACGTCTGAGTGCTAGGTATTGAGGAAACTCGGTGTGTTAGAGGCATGGATGACTTTGGGCTTAGTAGCTAAATCTATTTGACCAGTTGCACCCATATAAATTATGTCCGATGGCTTCAATTGCGAATGCTCAGGGTATACCAGAACAGCCAAAGAAACGAACAAGTCAGAGGCCTTCACCTTTACACATTACAAAGACAAGTAAATCAGAACCAGTTTCTCCCAAAAAAATAACAAAAAATGGCACTCAAAATCATCCTAAACTTATCAAGACAGATGATACAGGCGTTCAGCTTCCTTCATCTAATAAAAAAAGTGACAATGACTGCATCCCGAAAGTTGCTTCCCTAGAGCCAGTTAGTGTTTTGGAAGTTACATTGAATGCTATGAAACATCTCCAAGTAATGAACGAATCTTCTGAATTTGATGAAGTTGACAAAGACAAGAAAACGTCTGCCAAGAATAGCTTCAAAGACAGTTCTGTCTCAGCCAAATTCAGTGATGGTACCAGTTGTTTCACAAAAACTAGTGGGAGTGCAAAAGTTAGCAGTCGAGCAGAACTTGTGGAGAGTGGCAAAAGCAGTATTTGTAGAGGCAGTACAAGTACTGATGTGAGTGATGAAAGCACTTGCAGTAGCCTGAGTAGCAGCATCAATAAGCCCCACAAAGCCAATGACACTAGATGGGAGGCCATCCAAGTTCTCCGGGCACAAGATAGGGTTTTAGGCTTGAGTCACTTCAGGCTGTTGAAAAGGTTGGGTTGTGGAGACATTGGCAGTGTTTATCTTTCAGAACTGAGTGGGACCAAATGTTACTTTGCAATGAAGGTCATGGACAAGGGATCTCTAGCAAGCAGGAAAAAGCTTCTAAGAGCACAGACAGAGAGAGAGATTTTGCAATCTTTGGATCATCCTTTTCTTCCCACTTTATATACTCATTTTGAGACAGACAAGTTTTCCTGCTTGGTAATGGAGTTCTGTCCTGGAGGGGATTTGCACACGCTCAGGCAACGACAACCCGGAAAGCATTTTACTGAGCAAGCAGTGAAGTATGTTTCCTTTTGTTTTCGTTCATGCTATCGTGTATAACTAAAGTACAGTCATAAAATTTTCTACATGGTAGTAGATGCATGTTATAGTTCTATTGGTAAAATAGAGGTAGCCCACGGGCTGTGAAATAGAGATATACCACATATTTGTTTCCTTCCCCAGTTAATATCTTTTAAATAATTGTCAGATCCCCCTTGAATGTCACACATTCCACTTTATGTTTATTACCCAGTGAACGTGCTGGCATTACTGGAAATTAAATACATCTCAGAAACTCTAGGGATCCTTTCTTGTAATAGTCTTATCTTTCATAAATTTTTCTTCAAGCCTTTGATGCTCTGTGATATTGTATATGATAGAAATCCTTTCACTGAATCTTCTAATATACCGTTAAAACTTGTTCAATTCAGTAGGAAACATATCATATGCTAATTTCTGCTCCTTGTTCTGCTGAATGGGGTGCTTAAACCTTTAATACTGTTTAGCTCCTTTAATGGAGTATTATTTGCTTGATATTGCACATAAGATCTGGGAAGTTTCTGTTTGGTGTGTTTGTCCTAAAAACTTCAAAGACGAATGATAAAAATGAATGTGGGTATGCAATTGATTATAAGGTGGTTTGTGATCTATTTCACTATTTTCATTTGTGAAGGTTTTACGTAACAGAAGTGCTTCTGGCTTTAGAATATCTCCACATGTTGGGCATTGTGTACCGAGACCTAAAGCCTGAAAATGTTTTGGTGAGAGAAGATGGTCACATCATGCTATCTGACTTTGATCTCTCCTTAAGATGTGCTGTAAGCCCTACCCTAGTCAATTCTGCTTCTGTTGAAACTGATCCCTTGGGGAGGAATTCTGCCTTCTGTGTTCAGCCAGCTTGTATAGAGCCTTCCTGTATCCAACCTTCTTGTGTGGGGCCAACAACTTGCTTCTCCCCGCGTCTTTTCTCCAGCAAGTCTAAGAAGGAGCGTAAACCGAAAAATGAGATAGGAAATCAAGTCAGTCCATTGCCTGAATTAATTGCTGAGCCGACAGGTGCACGCTCCATGTCATTTGTTGGAACCCATGAGTATCTAGCTCCTGAAATTATTAAAGGGGAAGGTCATGGAAGTGCAGTGGATTGGTGGACGTTGGGAATATTCCTGTATGAGCTCTTGTTTGGAAAGACACCATTCAAAGGATCGGGTAACCGGGCTACATTATTTAATGTGGTTGGGCAGCCCCTTCGGTTTCCAGATTCTCCTGGTGTAAGTTTCTCAGCAAGGGATCTCATCAGAGGGCTGCTTGTGAAGGAGCCACAGCATAGATTGGCATATAAGCGTGGAGCTACTGAGATAAAGCAGCATCCTTTCTTCGAAGGTGTGAACTGGGCATTGATTCGCTGTGCGAGCCCTCCAGAGATCCCTAAACCCGTTGAGATTGAAAGGGTCCCTGCACCTCAAGAGAAAGGTGCAGTTGTTGCAATACCAGAACAGAAAAAATCAGACAATTATCTAGAATTGGATTTCTTTTAGTGACTTTTTAATGGATGAATACATAGATGTATGCGGTATTGTTTGCAATACAAAGAAGATATGTACGAAAGAAGTTTGTATGTTTGAGAAGTTCTGTTGGTAGATGTTGCCTTCACACTCTATTACATGAGAATGCTGGTTTTCAGATGTTCTACCATTTAAGTGAATGATGAAAATGTTCGTTTATATTTTATAATGTGAGAGTTCTCATTCAAGCTGCAGTTAAAGAACGAATCGCTGGCATTTGTGCTTTAGTTGTAACATTACAGAGAAAGTTGAATTTGGCTGGCATTTGTGCTTTAGTTGTAACATTGCAGAGAAAGTTGAATTTGGCGGAAGGATGAACGTGGAATGTAGATGTTGTACTGTCAAACTCTGGAATATGATCATATGACCGTACTGTTACGGGCATTTATGAGATGAAACTCCCTGTTTGTGAATGTCTTTGTTCATTTAGCAATTGGATTGGTATGATCTCAACATACAAGAATTCAAGGTTGTACAGAAATTTCATGTGAATTTGGCCGAAAAACAACTGCAGGAAAGGGAAGGGCCCTTCCATTCTTCATCGTTATCTTCCACATTGTTGTTGGCACTGGTCTGAAGCCAGGGGATTTGTCCCCAGTTCTTTTCCGTTGCAAACTGCATTAACCATGCAATACTTTGGTGCACCCCTGTATTGCCTCTGCTGTTCCATTTCTGTTCATTTTCCTGCTCTTTTACATTCCCATATCAGCATAATTTTGGCAGTTTCAATGAGCTGAGAAGCATTCCAGAGTTACTACCTGCTGTCAGATTTGCAACCCACGACGAGATTTTGTATGTGGAGGATGGGAATCAGGTCAAGAACAGCTTTTGGAATTGGATCGCTCTCTATGAGAAAGGTGTCTGCGTTCACCTGGCAGGTAAGATATTGATCATATACCCATAGTACATGTGTTATCAGGACTGCCAAAACTAGTAGATCATATTTACCTTTGCTTCTGCACATCGATTCAAGAACTTCTGTAGTAACTCGTTTCTCTTGATTCGTTCTTGGATCATGTAGCTTTTTACCTGGTCTGGTCGGACCTGGCTCTTTGGAACCATACCCACAATTAAATAAGCTTGTTAAATGATTTCCCAATTCTGCCGTTACTAGAAATAAATCTTTTTCTGTCAACTAGTAACAAGATTTTTATGTTTTGATGAACATTAGATAAAGCAACTTAGATTGATAGCCTGAGAATTGCCACCTATTACAACCAGATTGACAAGATTTTATCTGTTACTTCCTCTTTTGCATTGATAACCTTTCATTGACTGTCATCTTCTGCTTATACACCAAAATTATCAATCAAATAGAAACGAACAGATTCAATGTTTCAGACAGTCTTGTTCTTGAGTTGATTTTTCCAGTGACAGGATAGGTTCTTCTAAATTCAAAAATTCTATCCTATCTACACACATTGCAAGAGAGATTGAGAGAATTAGGATTGGGAATGCGGTGAATCGCAGGGAAGACGTGAATGAGGTAGACGAGCGGCTGTGACCTGGCGACATTTTTCAGGCCCAGTCCAGAGCAGCCATGCTGGAGCTGCTCTTCCTGACGACGACAGAGACATCCTCCCCCCTCCCATTGAGTTGCTCCGCCGCTGTGACTCCCCCAGCTTCTCTTATCTCCATCTCTATCTCTCCCATCTCCCTCCACTGTCCTTCCTCAACCAGACTCCCCATCTCTTCATGATCATTAGTCTCAGAGCCACCATTTGCCGTATTGATCTCTTTTCAACACGAAGGCAATGAATCATTTAGTTTACAGATGTAATATAGAAAGCATTCAACAGTCTTAAAACAGAGTTGGTGACCTTGAGATTGATTGTGAAAAAGCTAAGCAATTGGCCTCACGTACAATCTATATGATTTTGTATATAGATATTCACGACTTTGTGTGCTTACCCATAAGGGTGACAACTTAAAGAAAGTCTTTGGTAAAATACATTTTCAATATTCCTTCCAGAATATGTTTTCAATGGTGATTCCATGGCATATGCAAATCTCCCACTAAAGAAAAGAGATTTGGAGTTGAACGAGTATTATCATATTACTTCGTACAAGCAAGAACGCACGGATTCTAAGCATATTTAATTGATCAACATCGATTAATAACGTACACAGGAGGGCATTGCAAAAGCTTGACTAAGAACTCGTCACTTGTCCACTGATGTAGAGCATGAAACTTACCGAATTTAATGTTGATAGAACATTAATTGGCGCGAGTCTTCTTGTTGTGACTCCTAAAATTGGCCACGGAATTTAGCATGGGGCATGGTTGATCAATTTTTTTCGTATTTTCAAGGTTGTGACGTAGGAACTCGACTCATTTGTGTGCGAAAGTTTGGTAGGATCAATTTTATCTGCGTTGATGTAAAATTTACAACGAAAGTAATTGATGGGTCGGTTGAAATAGTATTTGGTGATGACGACGACGGTGACTCTTTTGATTGTGTTTTAACTTTGATACCATAACTCAATAGCATTTATGCTCACAGATCTTTACCTGCTATAAAACTCTTAATCCCAAACTGACAAACAGTAGGAGTTACAAACCCCCAAGCTCATTGAAGCCTGCAATAACACTTACCTTCAGTTTCAAGTTCACCTTATATTTAAGTTCAGTTCTCCACACCAGGGCTTTAACCAACCCTTTTTTGATTCAAGCTCAAGAAAGAGCAGACTGCCATGGAGCCTCTTGCCATTGTTGCACTCACTAGAGGTGCGATCACGCAAATCTGACGGATCTTACTCCGGTTACGCCCAGCCTACGACTTCGTCTGCCACTTGATCGACCGCCTGAGGTGCCCACGATGTCCTCCATTTGATTTCATTGCATTTGAGGAGATATTTCATCCTAGTCTATAATTGGTGAAACGAGCAAGGCTGTATAGATAAAAAATATCAAGATGCAGAACTTGACTTGCAACTGATCTGAGCAGTTGAAGCACTTATGCTCTGTTGAACAGTTTACAATGAAAACATATTGTAGTGTTTACTGCTATACATGTCCCATCAGAAGAAAATAAAATTTACCTCAGAATGAAAAAACTGTTGCGAAAAAAAAATGACGGTTAATTGGTTCAAAGTTTCTTTTTGAATTTCTGCTGGGATAACTCTGGTTTTTCTGGGCAATTTTGGAAAATTAGTGTTCCATGACCGCCCCTTCTTTCAACAAGTAATCACTTCCAAATCTATTACCCAGGAAAGTTTATCTAACATACATTGTAGTTCATGAAACTTCAATCTTGGTAATAAAATAGAATACAAACACTGTACACAAATAAGAAACCTCCCTTAAAGCTTTCACCACATCAATTATACGAGGAAACAAACAGAAAACAGCCACAAACAGCCACAAGAAATGAAAAACCTGTTATAATGGTTCCTCCCCTGGGAGATAAGACGGAGAGCCGATGTCCAAACGGCTTTTCTTTCTCTGAAAAATGCCACTAAGATTAGGTAGAAGTGCCTTTTTAGTGGCTGGCATCTTCTCACCTTTCTTGCCCCCGCCATGATTATCCAATCTATTGATTTTTTCTACTCTTGATGGTGAAGCTTGTGCTGATGCATTCATCTCTTCTAAGATCCTAGATGCAGCTTCAGCAGCCTTCTTTTGTTCTCTTTCCCTCCAACGCCGAAGCTCTCCTTCAACAGCTTGCTTTGCGGCTTCAGCCATATCTGCCCTCTTCAAAGCCTCTTTGGTTGCAGCATCCATATCCTCGATCTCCTTTCGTGTCACCTCTATTCTCTTCAAAGCTTCATATTCACTAGCTTTCACAGCTTCCACCTGAGCCAAGGCTGCGGCAATTTTTACTTCAGCCAATGTGTTTGATTCCTCCACCTTCCGATTCAAAGTTTCATATTCCTCCTTAGATAATGTTATCTGACCTGTTATGTCAGTTGTTGATGATCTAGCTGCATTTGTTCTTTCCGATATAATTCTGATCTGTTCCACCGCCTTTGACTCGGCAGCCTTGGCATTTTCAGCCTCTTTCAAGGCACTATGTAAGTTCTTCTCCGCCTCAATTAGGGCTATACGACTAACATTGGCCTCTTTGGTCAGCTCTTCTAGATCCTTATTCAGTTTCTCCACTTCCATTCTCGCATTCTCAGAATCCAGGGAAAGTTGCTGAATGTTTGCTTCATATTCCTCAGATTCCTTTTTCGTTCTTGATTCTTCTGCAATGGCACCTTCAAGTTCAGCCCTTGTTTTCTGCAGCTTGACATGAAGATTCCCGGCATTATTTTCTGCTTCTGATTCTCTCTCTTTCAGCTCAGAATGTTCTTTCTTTACACTTTCAGTTTCCTGTTTGATGGATTCTACAAGACTCCTAAGTGAGGTTTCTTCTTCCATAACCTTAAGTAAAGATTCCTTTGCACCATCCAGCTCAGCATTTACACTTTTTATAAACTCAAGATCAGAAAGCTTTGCGTTCTCTACTTCTTTTTGTAGAGAGTCAATTTCAGCATTAACAGCGTCTAGTAGTTTTTCAAGATTAAGAGCCACATCAGGATTGTATTCTTTATTTAGATGCTCAAGTTTCTTCTGAGTCTCTTCAAGAGCAACTTTAGAAAATTGTCTACGAGAATCTTTATCAGAAAGGATATTTGCTTGTTCCTCTTGAGCTTGAAGGTGGGCTAACTTCAAATTAGTAACTGATTCTTGAACAGAAGCAATTTCTTTAGATAGTTCACTGGCTCGTTCTTTGTGACCTTTAGTAACATGCTCAGCATCTTCAGCTTCCTGAAAGGCAGAAACTTTTGCCACTGAAGATGCCTCAAATTCTTGACGGAGCTTCCTCAGTTCTTGTTTTGCAGCATCCAGCTCAGTCACGGCTGTTGTGTATCGTTCTCTTGCTATTTCTAGTTCATGTTTTGACACATAATCATTCTCTGAAAGTGTAACAGATCTCTCGTTTTCAAGCTGTTTAGCCTGATTTTTTGCATTTTCCGTGGCATTAATTGCCAATTCCTTGGATTCAGTCACCAGCTGGAGCTTCTGAGTCAGCTCAGCTGCTGTTTTCTTGGCTTTCTCAAGCTCACCCAGGGCATGGTTCTTTGTGTTTTCAGCATTTTTCAGCTGTTCCTTCAATTTGTTTAGCTCCTTTTGCACCAACTGAAGCCGAGTTTCTTTGGCCAGTACACTCTATCCAATTAAAAAACAGAACTATATTACACATTCTTTCTTATCATTTCATTTGTGCAGCATGCGGAACTTTCTTCATATCATATGCAAATATTCTTTTTCCATTTGTACCAAAGAGAATATTTGTCTTGATAACTGAGATGGCTCTAAATTATACGAGGAACCCAAACTAAAATGTTTATGCATTGTATATACGTAAAAAAACACTACCATGACATTCAATTGCATGCTGAACGTGGTTAAAAAAAAAAAACCCTGATGCCGAACCTAAATATCTAATAAATACTTGAAAACCTATGCCAAGCAGTCAATTTATCCAGCTACAAATGTACAGTTAGGTGTAAGTCAATTACCAATACGTTTAGGCATCCACATAACATGATATAGCACAAAAATCAGTTTTTATGATTAAACAGAAGACCCATGGACTGGTGAAAAGATCATACAATTAAAAAAACGACAAATGGTAAGTCTTATTTAAAGGAATACCTCAACATATAAAGGCTTAGCCTTCTTAATTGTAGGCTTCTCAGCTGAACCAGTGCCTTCGCCAAACAAGCTAACAGCAGCTTTGACCGACTCAAATGGTGCTCTAGTGTCTATCTCCCCCACTTCTGGTTTTGTAGAACTAGTTCTATTCTGATGAGCTTTTACTCCCATATCTATACTTTCTGCTCGCTTCTTGATGGGCATTTGCAGAGAAGTAGAAGTGATAGAAACCGAAGGCAAGGCAGAGCTGCAACAATATGCGTGTTGAAGTTTGCATAATTTTTTTAAAGAGCAAAACCATAATACTTGAAGTTACATATACACAATGTTCACACATCCAAGAAATAGAAAAATCAATTCCAGGCTTTTTAACGATTCAAATTTATCCACATTAAGGAGAATTCGTGCAACTGGAGTCAAGATCTAACATAAAATGACTAATACATAAGAAAGAAACAACTAATCCCCTGAGAAAATTTAAATGGCCAACATGCAAACTATAATGTCGACAACTACAATCAAGCAGGCGAGCAACAAGAGTTGCATGTACGGAAATAAGGGTTACATGTATCTTTGATGTAGAAGTTGATGGTTTACATAGTAATAATATGATTAAGCGAATGCGTATCCAGAAATTATCCGGATCACTAGGTTGCAACAAAACAACTCCTCAACTAAACTATCCGAACAGAAACAAACGCCAACACAAAGAATCAAATTGACTTCAATTTAAGATGAGCACCAGACATGCCAAATTTTCTAACTCACATCAGCTCCCAGCTTCATCATTAATTACTGTCAGAAACGAAAACATCACACACCAGAACAGGATCACAAAATCAAGGAAGACCCACCAACCCAAAACAGAAAAAGGCAAGATCTTCACATCAGAAATGCCCCCATACCTCCCAAAGAAAAGCTACTCGCGAGAAGAAGACAAGTCCTGGGCAAGAACGGAACAGGGACATCCAATTACCATCTGCGATCAACCATCAAAAAACCACAGAAAACCAGCAGCTCCGTAGGGAACGAGAGCTACATATTAATCAAATGGTGCAAGAAGAAGCAAAAAGAACGGGCACCCATGATCAAAAAGGGAGGGGTGGAGAGCAGGAAAGACGGGGTTTTTGAGTTTTGACGAAGAACAAGAGGAGAAGAGGAGACCGACAGGTTAAAGACGTATAAGAATGAGTTGGTAGGGACAAGTGTGGAGAGAGAGAGGGAGGGAGAGAGAGAGAGAGAGAGAGAGAGATCTACGTTTTGGGGTCGGGTCCAAAATCTAAGGCAGTCCCAACAAGAATCGACACCAACATATCTTTGCCTTTGTTCATGACTTCATGTTCATACCCCCACGGATTGCGAGCTTGTTGATTTTCTTTTGCCCACCTTCACATTCCATGTTACCTTTCTTCCATATTCCCCCCTTAAAAAACAATTTTTTAAAAAACAAAAAAATTACAAAATTTTTTTTATCTTAATTAAAAACTATTTTTAACCGAGAAACTATATTTTTTATCTTAAAAATTATTCGATGGATGGGTTGGGATTGGATATGACTGTATTTTATCAGAAATTTCAAATCCGAATCAGGCCCAAATCCTAAAATTATATGTATTTTATTTAAGGTACTAGTATTTGACTGATCTTCAAAACTTGTATCTGATTCCAAATCTAACCGGGTTGAGTAAAATAATATAAATAATATGGATTTTAATATAAAAATAGAGAATAAAAAATATTATTTTAAATATTTTAAAAATATAATTTTTAAAAAATATCAACTATTTAAATCGGATACTGATTGCCTAGATTTGACCACCCCGAATCTATATTAGATATCCAAAAAAATTTGAATCCACATTTGATTCTAATTTATTTCAAATTTGGATTGGATTTATAGGTATCAGATTTCTAAACCCATCTATAAAATAATCTAATAATTTATTTTATAAAAGTAATTAATGGTGAGTGTAGTCCGATAAATAATAATGAAAGTATTTTCTATATTTGTCTAATTAGTATTAAGTGGGAAGTCGACCACCAAAATTGTTTGGATAGGGTCAAGTATAGTTGGACTTTACACGATTAATTATTTTTATTCATTATTTATTCAATACAATAGCTACTTATATCATTTATTTATTATTATTATTTTTAATACTTGAATATGAGGCAAGATTTTGCTTGTGTTCGATTTATTATTTTTTGCAAACATAATCGATTTGTCAAATTGCATTACAAACATTTATGATATTAGTCAGACTTGAGCATTAGGTTGACGTAAATACATTCACCCTTAAAAGCAATAATATAAGTTTTCTGATTAAAATTGTATAAGTTTTATGCACCAATATATTTTTGTCAACTAAAATCATTGAGCCATTTAGCGTCAATTGGTCGGTTCGGTTCAGGTTTGGCAAGACCCGAACCCAAAAAAATAAATTTAGTAAAAATACATCTTAATTCTATCTAAAATTATGCTCAATAGTGTAAAAGTAATTTTTTTTAACTTAGATCTGAACTCGGGTTGGCCCAAAATATATACATTTTTATAAGAATATACACACAAATTGAAATATCTTATGTTATTAAAATATAATATAATTAAAATATATTTTGATATGAAATGTTGGGGTGGGCATCCGAATAACCTTGAATGACCGACGTCATAAGCAGTTTGTACTGAATTCACCTGACTGATTAAAAATAAACCAAATATTCACAATTAATCATCAACAGGACGACTTATCAAAAGATTGACTAAAATCGTAAATTAATTTAAAGCACCGAAAAATTATTAAATTTATTATTGATAATATATCGTTGATAATTATTAATTGACAAAAAATTGAAAAGACCAAATAATTATTGATAATTATTAAATTTAAAGCACATTAACCATAAGTTTTGAAGTTTTTCATAATATATAATATTTCTTTATTCAAATATTTTTTTCAAAAAAAAAATCTTAGTTTTTATGCTGGTTGATACGAGATAAACTAAGAAAAATAAAAAAAACATAATGATTATATAAATAAGGTATTTGCTATTTATGAGAAAAAATAATATTTATAATGAAAAAATAATCATATAATACAATATATATGCAATGAAAATAAATTCTTAAAGTGACCGAATTTCATCGTGTCGTGACCGACTTAACCGAATAATTTTGACCGTAAATGATTGAGTTTTTGCCCGATGTTAAGTAAATGGATATTGACAATACCTTGTCCAATGTCCAACATATGATGATTAACTAATGACCCCTAATGAAATAGGTATAAATAAAAACTGAATTTCAAGACCCAGACTCAATATAGTTAGGCCCGAACCGGATATTATTTAGGATTGAGTCGGATATCTGATTTACCCGGAACCGTTGGCAATACTTCAGCCATTGCCAATGTATCTTTTTTATGCTAAGAGTCACAACAGTAACTGGGGCAATGCAGACGAAGTACATTTCAACACAATTGGCATATATTGCTTGATATATGCATTACACACCAATCTTCTACAAAACATCAACAAACAGGGGAGACAAAAGAGGTGGGTAGTAAGGACTAGTGTCCGAGTGTCAAGTGTTGACCTAGTTGGGTAACGGAAAGCCGGGATAGCGGGTATGTCGATTTAAATGGGCTTGCATGAGGCATTTATTGGGTTGGGCCGATGAAGGCCCATATTATTTTCATTGCTACAAGAATCAACTGCTAATTAACAACATGCCCTCAATTCTAAGAGTAAAACCTCAAATGAATATGAAGATGAACTTGGAGAGGAAGGAGAAGACGGTGAGAATGAGTTTTTGGCGAATCGGAGGAAAACAAAGAGTTTTGAGTAAGTCAGAGAGGAATGATATGGATTTTTGGGGCTAAAATTAACAGTGTGCATATGTAACACCCCAAATCCGGTTCACCCTCGTGAACCAAACCGGCATGTTACAGGCCCCGGTTAGGTCGGCTAACCCGAACCTAACTCGTGCGGATCCAATCTCGGCGTCTTAAGATGAAGACATAATTCATCATACATGTACGAATACGTAAAACCCTAGCAGGATACTACATGGATGACTTAACAACCAATTC
>JAVDBV010040903.1:870-16013 GCA_032619315.1 Piper longum
CCCCCCCCCCCCCCCCCCTCCCGCACACACACACACACAAAATAAAGTAAAATAAGAAAAGAGTCGCATTATGTTCTTACACATTAACCTACACAAAACACTAAAATTATATTGTTATATAAACAATTTGTTGTGGGTATTCTATTGGACAAGGTATATAATCTTAGTATTAATAAGGGCTTGATGTAAGTTAATAAACTCTCAAATAGATTTTTTTATTTATGTATAAATAGAGTACATGCCAAAAAATTGGTTACAAGAATTATAGGAGGAAGATCTGTAGAATATAATTACAATCTCTTAAGATAAAGAAGTGGTCTACAAAAATTAATTATGAGAAAAATCTGTATAATATAATTACAATTTGTTAGGATAAAAAAATTTTATATTGAACAAGTGTAACTTATCACTTGAACTCTAATCATGCAAAAATGTCGAGTATTCAAATGCAATGTTAATTTTGCGGCAACCGTTCAATTTTCTCCCTTATTTTTAAATTTTAGAACACTATAAATATAAGCATGTAAACAAACCAAACCTCCTTGCAAGTATTTTATGTTCGTCTCGATTCGGCTTGAATTCATACTCGTTAATTTTATGCTCGAAAAAATATTTAGCTCGAAAATGGATAACTCGTTGAATAATAAACGGAGCTTGAGCTAAAGAGTATTCGACTCGGCTTGACTCAAAATCGAATTCAATGCGTTTAAATTCAAAAACATATTTGGCTTAACTCGGCTTATCAATACTATTAAGGTCACATTAATCTTATATAGTATTAAAAATAAAATTTTAATCTTATATAAATCGAGTATGAGCCTATCACAAACATTCGTTCGGATCAAGCTCCACTTGAAAACATAGCGAGCTAAATACAAATAATGTGAATTTTGGACGAATTTAACTCGATATATAATACATCAAACTTCATTAAACACTAAAATAAACTCAAATACGCTTACCAAAAACCAAACCGAATTCAAAAACATGCTTGCACGGCTTGGCTCTAACTCGTATACACCCCACCCCTATATAAATCACACATTAACGTGAAGCTAACACAAACACAACAAATCAAACACACCACCGGCAAGTTTGGGACCATTTTGAAAGATTTACGAGAGGCAGGCTGCATTTGTCGCCCATGGCCAGACACTCCCAATATTCCCAGGTCCCTTGTATCCAATACCTTCTTCCGTGCAATATCTCCAACCATATCGACACGCACCCACATTTACTCAAGCTTTCCTCCACCTTGCTGGGTTAAAACGAGGCCATAATTTACTGCTTTACCTCCAGCAATCTCATTCACCCAATCAGAACTGCTATCCCTTATCACAAACATGTAATTATAACATGGCCCAGCTCAACTAAGTTTTGAATCATGCCTTATATATATATATATATATATATTATATGTATGACAAGCAATGGTTGGAAGTTGGAGATGATGTAGTAAAAGAAAGTTGTGCAAAGTTGCAGATATTTTACTTAAACAAAGGTTGGAGAGATGAGCATTGGATGGCATGTGTGGCCACTTGGCTGTGTAACACCGAAACTCGAGAGCATAATATCCGAGGACTTGATCTCCTCACTTATTTATTTATTTATTTCCTTTGAATCCATCACTTTCCTAATTATTATTTTCTTCTTACGAAATTAACTCTCTGAGTTATAAAGTTTTAAAAGGGAGTGATTTCGGTATCGCTATCAACACCAGTTGAATTTTAAAAATTGAAAAAATATTAAATATTAAGAATTGAAATTTACTAAATCTTCGGTATATAATATATGTTTTTTTCCAAATATTACAAAAAATTTCACCCGTTGGATTATATTTCTCGACCGATGATGTCCCTCACCAATCAGGCCGGCGGCGACAAGGGACTGTCCGATCAACTCTTTCCTTTTTTTTTTATGTTAAGAGAGTACTTGTTCTTGTTTTAGTTAACAAAGCCCCACTTGTGCACCTGCCTTCTTAACACGAAGTTTATAGTTTTGGACCTGATTAAATCCTAATAATATAAATTTAATGGTAAGATGGAAAAAAGCATTCTTCTAATTAAGTTAAAATTTCACAAGTCATTCCATTTTTTTATAAGAAGGGACCATTTTCAGGTTTGGTATCCATCACAACTCAGTGGACATAGATATATTATATCCATATTATCTTCTTTGTATTAATGGTATTTATTAGTTAGAGATAGATATTATATATATGACATTCATTGATTAATACAGTAAAAGTTCTAGTCTATTTCCTCTCTCTCTCTCTCTATATATATATATAATATGATACATGTGAGGAATCCGGAGCTCTATTTCTGCAAATGCATGTGTTCTTCGTCTTCCATCTTTGTTCCTGATCGAAGTTGAGAGGAATCCGGCACTACCCATTGGAGATGAAGGTGCAGTGCGACGTCTGCAGCAAAGAAGAAGCCTCCCTCTTCTGCTCCGCCGACGAGGCCGCCCTCTGCCACGGCTGCGACCTCAGGATCCACCAAGCCAACAAGCTCGCCGGAAAACACCACCGCTTCTCCATCCTCTCGCCCTCTTCCCCCACCTCCGCCCCTCTTTGTGACATCTGCAAGGTCTGCACTCTTGGCTCCCCTTCTCCTTCCCCTGCCCAATGATCTGCTCTTCTCTTAACTACTTCTCATGCTGGCTGGATTTGTACTTGTTTAGTGCTTTAAAGTATAGAATGAAAAATATAAATTTAGATTATGCTCTTCCTAATGTAATACATATCTGTGATAGCTACCTACTAGTTCAACTTGATTTGCTTACATTATTATTGACTGTATTAGAAATATTGCCATTGACTTTGTATTTAATCTGTTGTGAATACTAGGAGAAGAAGGCTTTCTTGTTCTGTCAAGAGGACAGGGCAATTTTGTGTAGAGACTGCGACCTGCCCATCCACTCTGCCAGTGAACACACTGCGAAGCATAATAGGTTTTTGTTGACTGGGGTGAGGCTCTCACTCTCCAGTCCGGCGCCGGAGACGGCGAAGGCCGCAGTTTCGCCGGCCACCACCACGAGCTCCGGCAAGGAGAGCAGAGAAGATTTTTGTGCCACTAGTAGCACCATCTCCGAGTATTTGATCAGGACCATCCCCGGATGGCATGTGGAAGAACTTCTCCAAGACTCCACTCATGCTTCTCATTTTACTTCTTCCTTCTCCAAGCAGGTTAGCTTCTGATTTTGGCTTTTCATACCAACGTTTATGACTTGATTGCCACTTTTATTCCGCGGATTATTTATGAAAACAATCAATAAGTGGTTTCAGTTTATATCAATAATAGTGCTAATGTTGATTTTGATGATTAATGTTTTAGGCTGAGAAAGGAGATGACTGTTTACTGCCCTTTGTGGAGTCTGATTTGGAGCAGGACATGAGTGGCTTTGGGATGGAACAAACTCAAAGCTTTTCTACATGGGTGCCTCAAGTTCCTCAATTTAATCCTTCCCAAATGCTCAGCGCTCCATGGAATGTGGAGGTAAGGAGCTGGAAGGAAATGAGCAGCATCAACAGTAGTAGATCAAAGTGGTGGACAGAAGAAGCAGATGTTGTTCCTCAGATTAGCTATCCACCAGCAAAGAGATCAAGAGCTGATATACAATTTCTCTAGTTATGTTTAACTACTTTTTAGGCAACCTCTTTGTATGAAGTGTATCATCTCACAAGAATCCTTTTGTTGATGAAGAAACATGACTTTGGACTTTGGAGCACAGCTAACAACTCAAAACTCTTTTGAGAAGAGATTTGAGTGAGAGTTATGGATTAGTGTTCTGATGGTGATCAGATTTGTGTTTGTTAATGAAGCTAGCTAATAACTGGATCAAATAGTAGGCGACATGAAAGATGGGATGAGAGCAGGCCACCAATAATCTTCTTTTGGAATTGTATGTGGTTTTTGGTAGGGATTTTGAGTTTGAGATTTTTATCATTTTGTAGCGTATTGAGTTCTGACTCTGTTGTGAAGTGTATCTTTGTGTTCAATATGGTGGTCTTATCTGGTGTGGTTGTTCTTGAGGCAGAACTGAATTAATACAGACTAGACCAATCAATCGCTTAGGTATAAAAAAATATTGCATGGTGGCACAATTGTTTGGGACCAATTGGCTGATTAGATTGATTTCAACCGAAATATTGATTATTAGAAGGGAATATCAAAACATATATTTTAATATTGAGGAATGAACAACACCATGGTAATTGTTACAAAAAATTAGGGTTTGACGGTTGTTTCTAATATACCGGGAAACTGAATACAAAGTAGCTCACCACCATGTAAAATCTAACAAAAGGTCATTTTAATTCTCTGAGAGCATCAATTTCCTTACTTGTTAAGGAAAAACAACATAATTGAATCCACCTACTTATCACTATAATCCGCTTTAATTGTAAAATAAACTCACATCATTGTCATCCTCATGCTAATTTTACAAAGAATTGCTTTAATTACCTACGCAATTACCATAACACCCACAAATCAATCAATAATTCCCCCACAAACCATAGGCAAAACTGTCTTTTAGTTCGCCAGGTGTTATCACATTAATCGCGGGGCCCAAATAACCAAATAATCATAATTAAAAGGCTATGATTTCTCCAAACTCAAATTCCAATTCCTCCTCGAGACTAGATACCTTATCTTGACCATCCAAACTCCATCTAACGGTTCATTTTAAAGAAACTAACCTGGCATTAGGAAAAGTGTGGCTGTGGATATCAGAAAACCATATCATTTCTTCGCCGTTTTCGGTAGGCCACCGACACCGTCGTCCTTCTCCGACGGATCGACTCCCACTGTGAAATCTCTGCGTCCATCCTCTCGATTCGATCGCCTTCTTGCCCGCATTTCGATTCCGGTGTCGATTCCGAGCATTTTGATCCAATTTTGAGTCGATTTGAGCCGAAAAGTTTCGATCTTTAATGGTTTTGTTGTTGTTGTTGTTGCTGCAGGTTTGTATCGGAGGCGTAGGGAGGGGAGATGGGGGCGAAGCGAGGATCCTCCGGCGGCCCGCAGAGGGGCCGGGGGGACCGGTGGCGGATCCCCATTCCGGCGCTGCTCTTGGTCTGCGTCCTCGCGCCGCTCGTCTTCTTCCTCGCTTCGCGGGGGATCCACCCGGGCGGTGAGCGTTTTTTTTATTTAGGTTGATTTGGTGTTTGGACGAAGCGAGTTGGGTTGTTGAA
Organism: Piper longum; assembly: GCA_032619315.1. Lineage (NCBI taxonomy): Eukaryota > Viridiplantae > Streptophyta > Magnoliopsida > Piperales > Piperaceae > Piper > Piper longum. The sequence continues at coordinate 6,071 of JAVDBV010040903.1, forward strand.
TGTTCTTTGACTGGAATTTGAGGAACTCGGTGTTGTGGGTTGAAGGCGTAGATTTGAACGGAGTGTGGAAGGAGGGCAATGTGGTTGCGCGAATGCGGTTGAAATGGTTTTTTTGTGGTTTGTAATTGTGCGTGAAGTGAAAATGGGGGTTTGGGTTTTATGATTACTGAGACAGATATTGGGTTGTGATTGTTCATGAATGGGTTGGGAAATGCTTATATTTAATGATGGCTGATTTGATTTGTGTAGTAATTGTGTCTGCATCTGCGATTTAAGGATGGTTATGAAATGGTTGTATAATGTTATGGGGTTTTGGCTTGCCTGTTTACTATTCGTATCTAGTGCCATTGCCACTCTTAGTGCGTTTATGTTGATGTGTTTGTTCTTTTTTGGGGCATATTACCTTAACTGATGTGTTGTGATTTGATCTGCAGATGCTAGGGCTGCCTCGGATGACTCAAAACTGGTAATCTGTTCATCTTAGTGTGTGCTTGCCACGTTTGGCTGTGTTGTTAATGTTATTTGAGTCATGATTCTTTGCAAGTGTGCAGCCTTCGGACTGGAAAGACCAGGTGGCTTTGCAAAGAGTGAAGTCATTATTTTCTAAGGAGGTAATTTCCTTTATTTGCACCATGAGCCGAACACTATGCATGGTAACATGACAGTGATGTGCTCAAAGATGTTGCAATCTATGCTGATGAGCCGTGTTTGGTTGCAGGTTCTTGACATTATCACAGCAAACACTGGTGACACAGAACCTTGGAGCCTTGATTATATCAGAAAAAACTCTCGATCATCCTCTTGGAAAATTGATGGAGTGGATGATACAGCTTCCGGTAAAACTGGAAATTTTGAACCTGACCAAACAAAAACAGACTCTGAAGGAGTTTCTTCGAATGGAAAATTGCAAAATGTTGTTTCTGGTAAGCGGAGTAATTTTTTCTCATGAAGGCAGCTTGTTTTCTTTCATTTTTTTTAAAGTTGTATTTTTATGCAACATTTTAGTTTAATCTTATCTATTTTTTGCTTTCTTGGTATGCAGATGGCCAGTCACATTTTATGGATTCACCAGATAAATTGGCTCGGAGGGTAATGTCTTGGTTCTTCTTCCTTCTAAACTCTTAACTTTTTCTCTTTTAAGAGCATTAACTGTGACTACGAATGTTTTTTAACATTATGTATTGTTCAGTAAATCAATTTTGTGAGCATACGTTTGTTGTCTTTTAACATTGTGAATGCTTAAGAGTAGCTTTTAGTCCCTTGTTAAAATGACATATAAGACGGCAGAATTTGGATCTACATAAGATTTAAAATTGATTTTCTTTTTGAGGCTATTTTATGATTAACTTTTTGAGATTAGACTTATTGAAATTAAAGTTTTAGTTTTGACATTTATATTGAATTTTGATACTTTCTGAGCAGCGTCTCAGAGAGAAAAGACGGGAGAGAAGAGCCATGGAATTGATTCATGTAGATGATGAAGCCATTGTTAAACTGGAAAATGCCGCCATTGAACGATCTAAAGCAGTAGATACTGCTATTCTTGGAAAATACAATATATGGAGACGAGACAATGAGAACGAAAATTCTGATACAATAGTTCGCTTAATGCGTGATCAACTGATCATGGCTAGGGTTTACTCTAGCATTGCCAAGAGCAATAACAAGCTCCAACTTTACGAAGAATTGTTGGCTCGCATTAAAGACAGTCATCGTGCTGTTGGTGATGCCACTTCTGATTCAGATCTGCCTCACAGGTAAGTTTCCTTTGTCACCTTTTTTTGGTATTTTGAGTTCGTTTAAACCTAATTATTGATTGTTTATCCAGTGCACATGCAAAAATGAAATCTATGGGTCAAGTTCTATCAAAGGCAAGAGAAGAATTATATGATTGTAAGGTGGTGACTAGGAAGCTGAGAGCTATGCTTCAGTCTGGAGATGAACAAGTGAGAAGCTTGAAGAAGCAAAGTACATTTTTGAGCCAGCTGGCAGCTAAGACAATACCAAATGGTATTCATTGCTTGTCGATGCGCTTAACCATAGGGTACTATCTTCTTCCTCCCGTGGAAAGAAAGTTCCCAAGAAGTGAAAATTTGGAAAATCCAAATCTGTACCACTATGCTTTGTTTTCTGATAATGTTCTTGCTGCATCAGTGGTGGTCAATTCAACCATTATGAATGCTAAGGTATGTTTGAAATTGATTCATTTACTTCCTGTTGTGGCTGTTTCCTGATGATGACTTGGGAATACTTCCTGCTGTTAGGATATTTGTAATGATAATGGTCTAATATTTACATCTTGTCATATGAGTCAGTTTACTTGTTATAAACTTGAAATACTATACTAATTTCATGTATTATGGATTTCAGGAGCCTGAGAAGCATGTTTTCCATCTGGTAACTGATAAATTGAACTTTGGAGCTATAAATATGTGGTTTTTGTTGAATCCACCAGGAAAAGCAACCATTCATGTTGAAAATGTGGATGAGTTTAAATGGCTTAACTCGTCCTACTGCCCAGTCCTCCGGCAGCTTGAGTCTGCAGCTATGAGGGAGTATTATTTTAGGGCAGATCATCCCACAACTTTGTCCGCTAGTTCATCAAATCTTAAATATAGGAATCCAAAGTATCTCTCAATGCTTAACCATCTGAGGTTTTATCTCCCACAAGTTTATCCAAAGTTGGATAAGATTCTGTTCCTCGATGATGATATTGTTGTTCAAAAGGACTTAACCCGATTATGGTCTGTTGATCTTCATGGGAAAGTGAATGGAGCTGTGGAAACCTGTGGGCAGAGCTTTCACCGTTTTGACAAGTACCTCAATTTTTCCAACCCTCATATTGCGAGGAACTTTGACCCAAATGCATGTGGATGGGCATATGGTATGAACATGTTCGACCTGAATGAATGGAAGAAGAAAGATATTACTGGAATTTATCATAAATGGCAGAACATGGTGAGTTTCTTTTGTTGCCCTCTTGTACATGGATTCGCTGGATCACACAGCATCATTGATGATTTCCATTGATAGTCTCCATGTCATCTAGGATAGTTGTTATAGGGTTGTCATTGATAGTTTCCATTGTGAAAGTATTTGCAAATCTTATTAGTATCAAGATTAATATGATTAGGTTTTTTTCTGCATCATTTTCACTTTCCTATTTTTTTCCTATAGAATGAAGAGAGGACATTGTGGAAGCTCGGCACTTTGCCACCTGGGCTTATAACCTTCTACAAGTTGACGTATCCATTGGACAAGTCATGGCATGTTCTAGGATTAGGTTATAATCCAAGCATTGACAAGTCCGAAATTGAAGGTGCTGCTGTAATTCACTATAACGGAAACATGAAACCCTGGTTGGAGATTGCTATGACGAAGTACAGATCTTACTGGACGAAGTACATCAAGTTTGATCATCCAAATTTGAAGAATTGCAACCTAAGCGAGTAGGAAGCAGTTGCGGCACTCAAAAGGGTTAAACACGACCCTGCTGTTGGTGTAAGGAGGGAGACTAGAAAAGACACCAGGAAGTGGCCGTCTTCTCTTTCATATTTTTGATAATCAATTGTACCTTTCATTTTTTATTCTTTCTTCTGTTGATTTAGTGATTGGTGTACTATGATTTACCCTTCTAGATTTGTTGAGGGTGACAAACGTTTACTTGTGTTTGTGCATAAAATTGTATTGAACTGAACTGACTTTATCTCTCGTCTATAATCACGGTGCATCTTCATTCCCATTTCCTGTTAATGTTCACTTACTCTGTATAAACTAATTTTTAACATTTTTTGGCCTCTTTCAATAAATTCCTTTTCTAAATTTTTATCATTTTCGGTCTCTTTCAATAAATTCCTTTTTGTTTAGAGTCTGGCACTCAGGAGCCACACTTTCTTCCTTTGGCGCCTCATAAAAGCTATTGTTTAAGCCATTGAAATGTTCACACCAAGTATTTTACATCAACAATAAACCAGACCATTTAGGCTATGTTTGGTTAACATGATTACATCTATTTTATAAAAAATAAGTACATATTTAATATATATTATATTTAAAATAATCATGATTACAACTATTTACTTCTCCTGTTTGCAAAAAAATAACCCACATTTTTGTTATCTTAAGAGAGTATACGAGTGACTTATTTTAGCGTAATAATAAGTTTTTTGTTCTCATACTTAAAAACAAACATATTTTATTTGTACATAAAATGATAAATATAAAAGTATATTTTATATAAACTATATTAATTATAACTATTTTTTGGAAGGTTGACCATTTTAATTTAAAACTGAGTATATAATCTCCTTTAAACTTTGCAATGCAACCAACAACATACATCAATGACCCAGTTTTTTAAAAGTTTAAAGTGTAGGCAATTTAAAATTAATCATTAGTTGGCATTGACTTGATTTAAAATATTTAGATTCAAATTTTTTGAAATGCATATTAACTACCTATTATGTATAACAATATTTTTTTTACGACAGACCAAATAATAAGCATGTATAGTTTAAACCTTTGTACTATTTTAATTGGTATTCATAATTTTTAAATTGAAAATCTTCTTTACCAAAATTGGTTTTTTTATTGACAAATATAATAGTTTAAGTTGCTATTTATCGATAATTTATTAAATGATAATGTAAAATATTTAACAAAATAGGCCGTTTAAATTTGATAAGGAAACGGTATTTAAAAGTTAAACCAACAAATTGAACCGAACCCAAAGTGATTAACCCAAAACCCATCCCTCCCTCCCTCCCATCATTCGCCGGCGAGCAACACCCCCGCCGGCGCGGCGGCGGCGGCGGAAAGTTGTGCGACGGTAAGAGGTTAGATTCTGACTCCTGTGCTCTGATTGAGCTGTTGACAAATGGTGTGCACCTGTGCAGACAATCCAAAGTACGAGGAGAATGGCAGCGAAACACGTTATGGGGAATAAGATAACTAGGCGACTCGGTGGAGTGGCGGAAGCTCTGAACATTTTGGGTTTAAGATGCCTCAGGTTTCGACTTTTTTTTTTTCCCCTGGTTTGGATCAAATATTTGAACTTTGCTTCAGAAAGTTCCGTTCTTTGGGGTGTTGTATCATAATTAGACGTTAGTTGGCCATGGAGATCACAATTTGCTGCGTGTAACTCAGTGTGATAGCTCTGATGGGAGCAACATTGGCTATTCAATTATGATTTTGTTAGGTTTGTGCTTGTGGCATTTCTAATGAGACTTCTTTTTTACTGTTGTGCTATAAAAAGATAGAAGTTTTTGGATATTTTGAAACGAATGCCTGCCTTTTGTGCTTAAAGTTGTGCAGATTATTTAGCAGATTGACCATAAGATAGGAAGCCTAGGGAAGGTTCATGCCTATATTATTATTCTATAATAAATTAACAAAAAGATTGTTCAGAAATTGTTTTCGTTTTTTTTTTACCGATTTATCAGAATTTTAATAATGTTATTTGTATTGTATTTTTTGTGCTTAACCTTTCTTGTTGAGTTTTTTATTTGCTCTTCGTCTTGGTGAATGTGGGATTCGTTTTTTGCTGTGTTTTTATGTGATTCCTCACACATTCAGGATGATGAAAAGACAGGTGACAATAATGATGACTTGGTAAAGATTTTACGTGAACTCACTTCATCACAAAAGGCTATAGCAAATTTACAAGTAGAGCTTCAGGGTCGTAAGGTGAAATGTTTTACTTTATGTTCTTTATATCTTCCTATTGTAGTTTGTCTCTTTTAAATTTATCTCATGCTGTCCTCCTTTTTTTGCCTAGATTGTGATAATTCATAGGCTTGATTGGTCGATCATGTGTGTTGTCAAATGCTTAGGTTAGGTTATGGGTTATGGATCATTTCAAAATCCTATTTAGAGGGCTTAATGAAATGTGACAAATGGTAAATGCTTTGGGTTGGTCTTCTTGTGGTAAACTTCAAAATGCGATCCCTTCAGATATTATGTAATTGTCTGCAATTTTTATCGAACTTACAAACATAATCGGTCACCTTCATTTCAACAAATTCTCATAGTTCATATCCTATATAGGTTCACCATTTAAACTTCAATTGCATGGTGGTAAATAATAACTTCAATTTTAAGATAGTTTTATTTATTGATGCAAGTGAAACATCATGACGTTTTTTATGCTTTTTTAAAAAAAAAAAATGTTTGATGCTTGCATATAAATCCTGGAACTTACTATCTTCTTAGGCTTTATCTTCATCAATAATGTGCTCATCAAACTTAATCTTTAAATGACAGTAAAAGTTTTTCTCAACATAGTTTTTTTTTAAATTTGTATCTGCATTTAGTAACTATTACATTTTCTCCTTGAATTTTGTTTCTTACTCAGGACCGCATCATAGCTTGACTCCAACGACCTTGTTCACAAGATTGTATTCCAGTTGAAGCTGAATATCAGGCAAGAATTTTGTGAAATTATTTCAGTTCTTTTCTCCTTTTGTTTATCAGATAACGTCTTCATCAAGATATCTTTTAGCGGCAGCTGTGATGTATGTCAATGAATTTGTCTATCTTGGTTAAGTTAAGTATGAATGGTACATTGGGTGGGACTTGGGGTAGGCTCGTATATAAACAAAAGGGGGAAAAAAGAAAGGGAGAAACATGGGCAAGCTGATTGTCCTTTGTTTTCGCCTGTACTGCAAACTTGAGAGAAAAAATAACAGTGATCTAAATATGCAAACTTGAGAGACAAAATAACAGCGGTCTAAATATATATATATCTTATAAATATTATATATCTACAATTAATCTCACAGCCCTAGGCTTATATCTGTATTCTGCTTTAATCTCCTTATATGTTCCTTCTGTTTGATTTGTGTGTATTTGGCAGAAACAATTTTCAGAATTGTTAGTTAGAGCTGCTAGAGATTATGAAGCTTTGACTGCATTAATTGCTAATTTCAAATGGATTCAAAACTTTAGGGAGCCACCATCAGTTTGGGGGGTAAGTATTATATTATCTTTTGTAGACAGTTGTTTTCATCAAAGCTTGGTAATATGTTGAAGTTGTGATTATTTTGCAGAGAAATTTTGGTACTTGAGTTGCGTCAATATTTCTAGTTTACTTCCCTTGGCTTTAGTGGGCGGTACTTATCATCTTTCCCGTGACTTCAGATACCCCACCTCTTGGCATAGAAGTTTGAATGAATAATGATGTTTGCCAAATAGTAGTATATGGATGTGGACATTATTGAACAACAGAAAGAAGAATACATAAATCGTATTCGCTTGTCCAACTCGTTGTTTTCTTGTTTCCTATAAAAACGTATGTGATGGGAGCTTATTTCCTTGCTTTTTGTTGGATACGGACTCTTTGTTATCCACATCTTTATGATATTTCTTAAATTTTGGCTGTGTGATCTGATTGTTACCTGTGATGACTTGTAGGAAATGATGCGACCTATTCCTGTTGCTTTAGCTTCCTGCACACGATTTTTTGACGCAATTTCCACTATGAGGGAGTCCTTTGCCACTCTCCAACAAGCCCGAGCTGGCCAGTCATCGGAGGAGGTGAGATCCCTCAGTCGGTGTGCTGTAGAAAGCAAGCGTTAATGTCCTTTCAAGTTTTCAACCTGTACACTGGTGATGTTGGTTATGAATTTGGTGTGTTTTTGCCGTGCTGTTGTTGTTGTCTCAATTTAACTTGGCATTTCTTGCTTATGTAAATGTCACTATTTGTATGCCTGCCTTTAATTTTATTAGTTTCCTTTCTGCCAATACCAACATTCATCATGTTAAAAATAAATTACCAATATTCATTGCAATTTCATTATGGGTTTGGAGAGTCCTCTTCCCCTTCCAAATAAAATCATGCTGTTCTTTTTCATCTTCCTCATCCTTGTATGTCATCATTCTTGTCATCCCCGTGCCTCTACTCGTGAAATATTTTAAATTAGTTTCATATCTAATACTTGATAATATTTGATATATTAATAGGGGTATGCTTGTTGACCTTTAACTTGAAAATTATATTTAAAGAGATGATTTAGGCTATTATTCATAAATAATATTATGACTGAACCAAGATTGTTTTGGATAGTGTGATTATATAAGACGGGTTAGGCTTAGGTGGCTGAAGAAAAAAAAAAAGAACTTCCAAAACAGAATTTTTAGTTCCAAATCTAATATATATTGGAATTAAACGAAATCTATTAGTGAGGATATTAGTTAATTATTTATAAAGAAATAATTTAAGTGAATAAATGACATAAACGTGCACTTCAGGTGAACTATGATTACACATCTTTAAGCTTCATCTTTCTCCTAACAATCTCTGTCAAAAGTGTGTGTCATCATCAATCCAACCATGCCCGTCGGTATCCAAGTTGTGGGCTCTCTCATGATAAATGATGACAAGGAACTCAAGGGTGTCTAACGCCTCTCAGAAGCGGAGGATGATCTTACTCTTCGTAAACTAACAATGAATATGCTTCAATGAGCTGGGCATAGCCTGACCAATATTGTACTCTTTGCATGTGAAACAAACAATTTACCACTTTATATACAATTAATTAACAATGGAACACTCTTACGGAAAAAATGGTATATCAGATAAAATGCTCCCTTCTTTCTTTACTCACACGAGCTCACTTCAAAATCCAGAGTCTCATGCCACCAGCCATTTTGTAATGTAATATAATAAGCTGTGAAACTTCTGATTCCAGTATTCCTTCCACCATCCATCCCAATTCCCAGGAAGAAAAGCTTTGTAGTCGGGTAATGCCATCATCATCAAACACCTTCCATGACATCTTCCGAGTCTGTCCATGGTCCATTCCATAATGCTGATTGCTGACACTCTATATGGCAGTAAAAGAAGAGTGCCCACAGATCCAAACAAAATCTTCTCATCTTACGCATTGATGAATGAATGGCCTGGCCTCTTCCCCGGCAGCTCCACCTTTTTTTCCCGGGCAAGTACAATCCCCATCCTTTCTCACTTCCTCTATATTTCCAATTTACTTCACCAGTCACCACACAAAACAGTGGCATAGAGGAACAAAAACCCATCAAAAACCCAATTCACCATTCTCATTATAAGCCCCCACATTCAATCTTCCATTATTTTGCAATTTATTGCCGGTTACTATAGTATGCAACAATAACGTAAAAGACGAAGAAGGAAAACCCAAATAATTAACAAAACGAACACAAATCTTAGCATTACCACTAAGTAATGAAGTTTTTTAGCAAACATTGATTGGTGATTGATCACTGTATGGGAATCACAGGGTTGAAGCTCCGACAAACGTCAGAAGTTTTCTGTTTCCCCCCCTTGCAGAAGAAGAACAGCTCCGGGCACCGGAGCAAGCAGTTGTCAGCCAAGCTCACCGTCGCCAGCCCATCCTTCATGCCCATGAGCAGGTCCGGTATGGGACCAAAGAGGTAGTTCCCGCCGAGCAGCAGCCGGAGCAGGGGCGACACGCCAGGGGATGGGTAGACGGTCTTGATGGCGTACTGGGATGGCACCGGGCCGGTGAACAGGTTGTTTTCCAGCGACAAAGCAGAGAGCTTTGGCATCATGGCGGGGAAGATGGGGAGCATGCCTTGGAGCTTGTTGTAGCTCACGTCCATGGCGATTAGGTTGCTCCGGAGGCCGAACGACGGCGGCGTCTGGAGCTCGGTGAAGTTGTTGTGGGAGATGGTGAGCTGCTGCAGGGATGGGTGGTGGAAGAGCCCCGCCGGCACTGATCCGGCGAGACCGTTGTGGCTCAGGTCGAGCACTTGGAGGGATTGGATGGAGACGACGGCGGCCGGGATTGGGCCGGAGATTTTGTTGTTTCGGATGGAGAGCTCGGAGAGGGAGGACGGGAGCGACGCCGGGAGCCTGCCGGCGATGAGGTTGTCGCTGGCGTGGAGAAAGGCGAGGGCTTTGAGGCTGCCGAGGTCGGGGAGCTCGCCGGAGAGCTGGTTGGACTGG
>JAVDBV010040923.1:827-17077 GCA_032619315.1 Piper longum
CCCCCCAAAAAAAAAAAAAACAAGCTGAGTTAGATATTCTGAATATGTGTATAAGTTTGTTGTTTTTTGAACTCATTAATATTTTAAAAGGGACATTAAGTAAGAAAAGATAAGAATTTATGCTCGAAGGTGTATTCATTTCATCTTAGTTCTTGATGTTAAACTCGTGCAGATTAGTTTTATTTCCATTACAAGAGACTAACTTTAACCTTAAGAAAGTGTTTTGCTGAGACTTGTTGAACTTGGCCTTAAGTAGCTGGGAAGAAAGCATGATTTGGATTTTACTTTAGTTTAACTGTTCCTTTTCTTGTATTTGCCCTTCTGAGAATAGACTGTTCAAGCCGTGTGCTGCTATAACCAGTTTATTATACAAGATGGTTCAGTACAATTTCAAAAAGATCACTGTGGTTCCTTCTGGCAAGGATTTCATTGACATAATTCTCTCACGAACTCAAAGACAGACTCCTACAGTTGTCCATAAGGGCTATGCAATCTCCCGGCTGCGCCAGTTTTACATGAGAAAAGTTAAATTTACCCAGCAGAATTTTCATGAAAAGCTATCCTTGATCATTGATGAGTTTCCGAGATTAGATGATATCCATCCATTTTATGGTGACCTCCTTCACGTTCTATATAATAAGGACCATTACAAACTCGCCCTTGGCCAGATAAACACTGCAAGGAATATCATTGGAAAAATTGCAAAAGATTATGTGAGGCTGTTGAAGTATGGTGACTCTCTTTATCGGTGCAAGTCATTGAAAGTTGCTGCTCTTGGGCGAATGTGCACAGTTGTAAAGAGAATTGGGCCTAGTTTAGCTTATCTGGAGCAGATCCGGCAGCATATGGCAAGGCTCCCTTCCATTGACCCTAACACTAGGACGATTCTGATATGTGGATACCCTAATGTGGGCAAGAGTTCATTTATAAATAAAATTACCAGGGCTGATGTTGATGTCCAGCCCTACGCTTTTACCACGAAGTCATTATTTGTGGGCCACACGGACTATAAATATTTGAGATACCAGGTTATTGACACGCCTGGGATATTGGATCGACCATTTGAGGACAGAAATATAATAGAGATGTGTAGTATTACTGCCCTGGCTCATTTGAGAGCAGCAATACTTTTCTTCTTGGATGTCTCTGGATCTTGCGGGTACAGCATCTCCCAGCAAGCAGCATTGTTTCATAGCATCAAATCACTTTTTATGAACAAACCCCTCATAATTGTGTGTAACAAGATTGATTTGCAACCATTGGATGGACTTCCAGAAGAAGATGCAAACTTGATCACAGAAATGAAGGCTGAGGCTGCCAAGACTTTGGTTGGACAAGCGGGTGAAGCAGATGAAAGTCAAATACTTCTGCCCATGAGCACTTTGACTGAGGAAGGAGTGATTGCGGCGAAGAATGCAGCTTGTGAGAGGCTATTAGACCAAAGGGTAGAAGTCAAAATGAAATCCAAAAAGATGAATGATTTTCTGAATCGGGTTCATGTTGCAATGCCTAAACCACGTGACAACAAAGAACGCCCTGTGTGTATTCCTCAAGCGGTTGTGGAATTAAAACAGAAAAAGGCTGAGAAGGAAGAAAAGAAGAAACTTGAGAGAGATCTGGAGAATGAGAATGGCGGTGCTGGTGTATACGCTTCCAATTTGAGGAAACACTACATTTTGGCCAATGATGAGTGGAAGGAGGATGTGATGCCAGAGATTTTGGATGGGCACAACGTATATGATTTTGTTGACCCTGATATAGTGCAGAGGTTGGAAGAGCTGGAGAGAGAAGAAGGGTTCAGACTTGAAGGAGAGGTTGAAGAGGAAGATCTTGAGATGGATGGACAGGAGCTGACCCCAGAGGAGAAGGAAGCATTGGCTGCAATTAGAAAGAAGAAAAGTTTGCTCATTCAGGAGCACAGAATGAAGAAAAGCACTGCAGAGAGTAGGCCAACTGTACCGAGAAAATTTGACAAAGAACGGAAGTTTACTGCAAAAAGGATGGGCAGGGAACTATCACGACTAGGGATGGACCCAACTGCAGCTGTTAACCGTGCACGATCAATTTCTCGAGGTAGGAAGAGGGACAGATCACCTGGAACAGATAACGAAGGCGATGCTATGGACATTGATGATGGTAATGCTAACAAGAAATTGAGAACAAGGTCAAGATCACGCTCTATGTCACGGTCAAGGTCCCTGTCTAGGCCTCCGGGTGAAGTTGTTCCAGGTGAGGGTTTTAAAGACTCGGCTCAAAAGCTGAAGGCGCTGAAGTTGGGGAAGAAGGCAGTGAAGAAGAGGAATAGGGACGCAAGAAAGGGTGAGGCGGACAGGGTGATTCCGAATCTGAAACCAAAGCATCTGTTCTCTGGGAAGAGATCAATTGGGAAGACAGATCGCCGGTGATTGTTGTTCACTTCAGTCGTCTCTTTTAATCTCGATCTACTTCTTGTTTTGTTTTTGTAGTAATGAAATTTTGCGATGAACTATATACGTAATGCTTCGCTAATCGTGTGCCCTGGGTGAGAGCCTTGTTTATGTAGTAGTCCAATATAATTATCCCTGTGGATGATCATTCATCGTTCACAATTTGGTTTTTATCATCCCGCCATCCTATCTAACTGTCAATTGAGCAATACCGCATTCTGTGAGGATGTTGTTGTATCGTACGTACCTATTAATTTTTACTCGATGCCATACAAAGATCAGAGACCGGGCATCACCTATTTTCGATGCCATACAAAGATTTCGTTAGAACCCAGTGGTTTTGGCAAGGAGAATGCTAATAATCCCTGAAACAACAAATGCTGTGGCTTGTGATCCGATTGAATTGTCAAAGTTGGGAGAGCCAGACCTAATAGAGGGATAGCATTTCAAAGTTTTTGATCACGAGAAATAACTTTTCATGGATATACATCTTGAATTTCGCATGCATGAATGAGTTGAATGTGTAGCGGAAAAGTTAGTAACTTGTCAAAATCTCTGCTCCCGTTTTTGTAATCAGCAACGTATGCTCAACTTGTGAGGTCAGGCTTCCATCGACCGTGAGGCTGGTCCAATTGTCATCCCACGTGACACAATCAATGCTTCCCATTGATAGGATGGGCTCTGAAAAATTGAGAGCAAGACATCAGCATTTCTAAATCGGGTTAACAAATAGCTTGGCATAAAAACTGCGGAGAGATTCTTGAAGAATTAGTGATAAACCACTGATACTTGTGATTTTGAGCATAAGTAAGATAAACCAGGTACATAGATGACTACGAAGACCTTTAAGAAAACTGCAAGATTCGACACTCCAAACAAATGAAATTTGGGAAATCACAAAAGGCTTAAAGAAAACCGCAAGATTCAACGCTCCAAACAAATGAAATTTAGGACAATCCACAGCACGATGGATTGAATGTGTATGAAGTTAGTCTTACATAACTCGAAACTCAAAAACTCTACAGAGCAAATTACCTACCCAACCATCCTGATATGTATCATCTAGTTAAAACATTTGCAAGGGCTCTCTGTACAAAAATAATAATACTATTAGGTAAGTCTAATGGTTGTCGGCATGCAATACTTAGTTTTTTGTGCTTTCATTTGTAAATTATTAAGATATTCTGTTGAATTAATACAAGAGTGCAGGCTTTTTGTTTTTGCAAGGAAATCAACGGTGCACTTCATGCAAATGTAACTCGACAAAGCTCTAAGGAATACACAACAAAGTACTACTCTGTATTTACTTTAAATACGAGTGGTAAGCTTCTACCAGATATTACAAGATAGAAATTTTACTAGTAGGCACAGATGCAAGTATTTTTAAACAAAAATATTACATGCTAACTGCCTTTAAAGACTAATTTACCTATGGTGAATGTCTGACCTTCAACCATATACCCCGGTTTATCATTACCTACATATAGGATTAAATTAAAAAAAATGGTGAGTATTACAAGCAAGGTAATTAGGCAGCACATCAAATTAAACAAACTGTGATTTTATCAGATAAACAAATAATGCGTCCAAAACAACGAGAATCTGAGAACTACCAATAATAATATATAAACAAAAGATGAAAGGAACAAAATAATCCATACAACTGTTTCGGTGACAAGAATACAGAAGTAAACTGGATTTCTCTATTATCAGCTTTGTAATGGAAATGGTCATACAATATTTCTCAATCAGTAATGAAGATGAGGCATTAAAGCTTCAGCTCAGTCTTCATCTTATTTATCCCCTCTTTCAATAAGTGAGGGCTGTGACAGAAAAAGCATCCAGCATAAAACTTAAAACACTTTATCTCTGCATAATTGTGTCACCCATTTGAACCTGCTTACCCCAGTGTAGCTAGGATAAGGTGTTGATGATGATGATTTGGTTAGCAAATGTTACAAGTTGTAAGGTATTCTGGACAAGTATACTTCAACTTATCTGTGTAAATAACCACTTTGTAATATGCAATCTACAAAAGCAATTGAAAAAAAAAAAACTCTTTCACTAAGTTATGAGTCCAATTTTTCGTAATCTTTATGACAAATTGACAAAAACAACGTACTCCACCTTAGATTTGATAAAAAAAAATTCCATACGTCAATTAGAATTAAATAAGTTTAACAATAGAACTTAAATTTTAAAAAGGGGAGCTTGATAGAAGCAACAGGAATACCACAAGTGACTTACGGAAGTGGAATATAAGTGGCTCAGAATGAAATACTTTGCCAACACCATGACCAACAAAACGATCCACCACACCAAAGCCATATTTTTCTGCATGTTCACTGTACGCATTTGAAATTAATCACTTCTCAAGAATCTCCAACCAACTAACCTTTTCATTCACAGAACATTACAACAAAATACAATTTTGGTTTGTCCAAAATTGCACAAACTGCCAATAAACAGGGGAAGCAATGAATCATAGGTTGAACAAGAAAGAAAGATAAGGAAAGAAAAGAGAAAAAAGTTAAGCTCTACTATGAAAAATAGTAGCAGTCACATCATACCTATTATGTTGCCATGTCGAACATATTTATGACAATGTATTAATAGACTTAACAGATTAACCAAATAAGTAAACAACTAAAAAAGACTCACGGCTAAGAAAGTACAAAAATAAATCATCACTAAACATAGGAAAGCCTAACTCAAGTATAAACCAAACTAAAATAAAACTTAACCAAACTAATAGAGAACTTCCTCATTCTTGTGCTGCATCATTTCCATTCTATATTTTTGAGGTATATGACGCCAATGATGTTAAACTTCATTTATCAGGACAGGCATTTGATGTAAAACTTGTCATTTTATTTTTGAATAGGTTTTGTCTTACATATAAAAACATTGAAATAGTTAAATGGAGATACAAGATCTATGCCCCAACCTCAACCCAGCCATTATAAGGTGATGAGGGCTATCATCAGCATTGTGGGTAAATTTTTAAACATAAAAAAAAGATAGAGATAAATCGAATACCTAATTGTTTGTCCAATTTTGTTAAACTTTACACCATCTTTGCAAACAGATATTGCTCTCTCCAAGCACTCATCGGTTACCTAACTTAGGCAGAGCATAATAAATAAACAAATCGAAACTCAGTAAACAATGCTTTCAATGAAGAATGAACAAATTTCCAATCATTAGAAACTAAGTTCTGTGGAGAACAAAGGGGTAAAATAGTTTGCATAAACTTTGAGAAATGCTTGTTAAATTGAATTAATTAAAGCTTCAACAATTTTACGAAAAAGTTCCCTTCTTTCTCAAATAGAAGAGAGAGAAAACTTGCACATAGACACAAAATTTCTTTAATGGAGACATTTTTCTGAGTGGGGGAGCACCAATACATGTCGTATCATCACTCTCTCTTTGAAAATGGAAACAGCAATTACGTTCCTTAGCAAAAAGCATTTTCCTTATGAATTTTGTGGACGGCTATATTTAATTTTCTGTATAAGTTCTTTTTTCAATAATAGTACATCCAACAAATGGCATAACTTAAAGGTGGAATGTAATAAACCATGAAGACCTCATACACTTCGAGCACGAACAACTAGAATTTAGAAAAATTTTCACTTTCATGCAACCTACTAGACTCATTAACTGGTTGGAAATAAGCTAACCCAATAGCATGAACTTCTGATAACAATACTTGAAAAGGATAAATATTTCGTCAAGGACAACAAATATTTCCATCCTACCTCAACTAGCAATTATCCAATTTTGTTTTGTTTTCTGGCATAAGCTTTCATGATTCAGACATTTTGAAACATTTTTTTTTAAGAAAAAACCTGCAAACAAATTGACCATGATGTCTTATCCTAATGAAAAATGATGATAACAAGGTTAATTTGGTATTAGTTTACCCTCTTTTGAAGGTTGCGAGAGGAAGATCATCTTGCATAAAACTTGCCACTTCATTTGCCTGGGCTTAATGTACTCACTAAAATGTGGAAGAAATCAATGGGGATTCACAAACCATGTATTAACCCCCATCTAATGCAACAATGCATACATGATGACGACGTTGATGGATCTTTTGAAAACAGGTCCAATATTTCACACCTTAACAAGTTCCTTCGCTTCTTCAGTCACCTTCCCGCACAGAAAAGTCTTTGATGTGTCTCCATGGTAACCCTGGAGTAGCATATGAAAGAAATGTAGCTTAATAATGTTAGATATCTGAATAATTACTGTGTTTGACAATACAGGCACTTACATTCAGATATACCGTAACGTCAATGTTAATTATATCCCCATCCTGCAGACGAAAATCATTTATCAGAGTAAAAAATTAATTCCGTGAAAATCACTGCCGTGCTCTTTCATATGGACTTGTATGAACTATTTCCAAGTGCAATCATTCTACATCATTGCAGATGTCAGATACACAGTTTATGCCACAGTGACCTCATGAAAGGTACGTCACTGTAATTATGGAAAACATAAATGTAGAGCTGAAATTAAACAACTTAAGATTTGACTCATATACCGAATTTTACTTCTGTTATCATAATTCAAACATGTAAGCAAGCCTAACAACTCTTGGCATCCTTGCAGTGATGTGAATCATACAATATAAGCCAGAAATAGCAACACCATGAGCTGATATAATTTTTGTACGTTCGAAAAGTTAGATGCAGAACCTGCAACTTTCGTGAATCAGGGATTCCATGACACATGCACTCGTTGATTGATGTGCATACACTTTTTGGAAATCCACCATAGCCAAGAGGAGAAGGATAGGCGCCAGCATCAATGATCATCTGGTGTACTTTCTTGTCAATGAAATTTGTTGTTACAGATGGCTGAACAGCACATTCATATGAATTAGGAGAACATTTTACAGGAAAAGGGTAAAAGCAACCTCTTTTTCTTCAGTTCAAGAGGAAAAAAAAGGGCAAGTTCATTAAGTTTTTGCTCACCCTAACCAAAGTTCCTGCAAAGGCCAACACCCTTGCAGCAAGCTCTCCAGCAGCCCTCATGCAAGCAACTCCTTCAGCATCATGTATTTGGGGCTCCGGAGAAACCTCAGGTAACATATTGGTTCCCACATAAGGAGGTTTAGGAATATGACCAGGCACAGAAAGTCGGCCTGAAACCTTACCACGCCTCAATGGCTGCCTCTCTCTTTTACTGATTAGATTCTCCAGCTCCCTCTCTCTACAATTAAAAGAAAACTAATCACTCGTAGATTACACAATCACATTTGAATAATTCAATCATATTCTTGGGATATGACTAAGTACTTCAAAGAGTAAAATAACTGTGATGCAAACCTTAAACAAAACAAATATGACTTGCAAGAAATAAGAATAGAAAACTCTGAGTTGCTATTCCAGTGTGCATAGAAATTAGTAATCCACTCAAATCCTTAATTTTCCTAAGCATAAGATAGTTCAAAGGTGGCGAACTACATGAAGGTGATAAACAAGAATACACTATTTCACCACTCTCACATCTAATGCATGGTCCATATTCGACTGGTTTTACTTAACTAATTCCTTAGTTGATGCTATTCAATTTCTATCCAAAACTATATTCCACGATAGAAAATCCCGTTAGCGAGTACAACCTATTTTAAGGTCTCATATTTATACGAACAGAGAAGAAGGCACTTTTTCTTTATAATAATTGGCTCAGCATTTATTAGCTACAAGAAGACGAAAACACACATTCTCCCCAAAAAAAAGAAGTTTTAATGAAAAATCTTATTAGCCATTAGCACAAGAAGTTTGAAACCACATTTCATGGAAAAATAACAGGCGTGAAAAGTACACAATAAGAACTAGAACTACAATCCCTTGCACAACAACAACAAAAGTAATGCGAGAATGCGTTAAGAACCAAAAAGTTGTTCACAAATTCAACAACTCTGGAACTACAATCCCTCGATTGGATCATGAACCACAACAGAATATGAATCCACATGAAGAAAGAAACAAAGTAGTGATCCATCACCTCTGAACCCTCCTAGCCTCCTTCAGACCAGATAACTTCTTGCAAACAACAGCAGTGAGGCCGCCATGACGGTTTCCTACACAGCACCAGAAAAGAGAGGCCAACAAGATGTGAGATTGAAGAAAAGCACACAAAGTAAGAATGGAGAAAAGCAGGCCTGGTGAGAGGGAAGTAGGAGAAGGATCGAATGGAGGCAGAAACGACGAGGCAAGTCGCCATGAACAAGAAGTTGCTAAGGCCGCAAACTCCATCGGCGCCATCCCTGGTTCACCCGATGACAGGAAGATGAGCCGTATATTCTACTCTGTGTGTCTCTTTCCCGCCACATTATTCGTTAGGGTCGGTGGAGCCTATATTTTACTTGGCTCAAAATCCACTTGCCATCTTCGAAGTTTATTGAAATTATTAGTATTCGAGATGATCAACTTGAAGTGGTGAACTCATCTTCACTCCGCATCCATTGAATTGATGGCCAGAGTTGAGAGTTGGAACAGGAAATGAATTCGTCAGTTAGAAAGCAGACCACTATTATTAAGCTAGATAGAATGTTTCTACGCCATAAATCAAAGACCTCCCTTAAAGAAATACAACATGTGGATATCTAGAAACTCTGCAATGATCTCGTTTAAACAAAAAAGATACATATCCCCCGGTACAAGGTTTCATGCCGACTAGCATGGTCACAACACAGTCGATACAAAACATGCCAAAATTTTGGCATCGAAAATTTAATCGCACGATTGTTGCAGCAAGCGCACAGCGCAAAGAGCAAATACTTACTACAAGCCACTCGTTCTCGCAATCCTCCATTATTCGTTCACTATAACATTATTAAGATACAAGTACATTTTTCGAATTCTAAGTAGCTGGATGGGGAACATCACTGACTGATCCACACTCTAGCGACGAAAGAATTACCTTCGATCAAGAGCCAAAATTATTGAACCTGCAAACATCGAATGAACAGAAATTGAGAAATAATAACTTTTGCATCCAATTATAGCCCCAAAACAAAGTTCTGACAGCTCCAAATAAAATACCCCATTTACAAAGAGAGGATATATCTATGGAAACATTGGTGGGTGAAGAAGGCCAGTCGTTTCTGGAAATCCCAGCATCAGATTCATGTTTTGCAACGCTTGGCCAGAAGCTCCTTTGACTAGATTATCAATCTGTGAACAAAGTATCTGTTAATGCAGGTACGTGAATGACATATTACCGTGACTTAATACTAGGACTACAACACTTACAACGGAGATAATTATTGCTCTTCCAGAAAGTCTATCAGGAAATACATTTATAACGCAGTAGTTTGATCCTCGGACATGCTGAGTTTTGGGTGCAACCCCCTCCTTCAACAAGATGATAAATTCTTCATTCTAATACAGCAATTTCAAACACGCAGTCAGCTAACAATAAGAAACGCTAAAATTTAGGACAAAACATACCCTAGGATGCTCAAATTAGTTATAGCTAGTTGCACGATTATCAAGACAATCAAACAACAATATGCTCAATCATTCCTCCTTTTCCATCATGAATAAAAGAAGAATAATGCGGCAACAACATGATACTTATCAAAAAGAAAGTAAGCCTCTGCCAACACGAGTTTTAAAATAATGTGTTCAATTAAGTCCCACTTCAACATGTGTATGTGGCAGGGAGTCCTAATAGCTACCTGCAATACTGATGACCACAATCAATCTTTCTCTTACATAACTAAAATCCAACTTGCACCTTATCTCAGACAGAGATTGGATCATGGACCCTAATCTAGGATCCATGGGATTACAAACAACAATATGTAATGAAAAAAATACTGTTGCATAAGAACATATACCTCATATGAAGCCCTCAGCTGCTCACGAAGATCCTCAACAGTTGCACCAGGAGACATTTCAACATTAATGTTTGATTGCATTCCACGGCTCTGCAATACTCACAATTAGTAGCAGAAAACTAACACACCTATAAAATTACGTTCTTCCATCCTCAAAGCCAGTTGAAACCACTATACGGGCATACCATTGGAATCAAATCAGGAGTAAAGCTGACTTCTACATTTGCCTTTGCAGCCTCGGAGAGCCCTTGTTCAATCTCTGGAACTGAAACAAAAACTCTTTTTAACTGCTCATATCCCAATAACAAGTTTTACCCAGAAAGAAACATTGTAAATTCAATTGTCTACAATATTTTAATGCACCATAAGTAGATCATTTTTTTAAAGAAAACTGTTAAATTGTGAACAGAATCCAATGAACCAATTGCTACAAGGACAGACCATGGCGATGGTTTGTGAGTCCATAGGAATACATTCCTTCAGCAACTTCCGTATATAAATTAGCTTCTTTGGCTGCACGCCCTGATAAAAAAATATATTATGTCATCAGTTGAATCAGAGTATCACTGCCGTGAGTTAATTGTACAGACACTTCAAAAAATCATTCACCTGCTCCGCTAACGCCAGATTTTGAATTAATGATAATATTTCTTGTTTTTATGAGTCCAGCCTGCATAGAAAATGGGAAGCAGTAAATAAAATGGTAATCAGAGCCTAATAATTTCCTGCCATTTAGTTAAACAAAAATAAGACTTTAGATGTCAGTTTGTCATGGTTTGAGGCTACTAAGATGAGCTAATTCTTACATGTTAAGATTTTTTTTTATGGGTTTTGCATATGCATTTTATGCTCTTTTCTCATGGCAATTCGTTTTAAATTGGGAAAGCTCCCCATCCTCTTCGACAAGATTATTCTCTGCTAGTCCCTTAACAATCAATATTCATCGATTTTCACTCATCAAGTAAAAAAATGGACAAGAATTTTCCTAGGAGTCAAAATAATCAAAACAATGATTCCATTTTGTCCCTATTTTCTAAATAAGATAGGATAATGATAAGCACGATATGGTAACATAATTGTTTTCCTCTGTCCGGCAGTTTTTTCATTTGCATGCATGAAATCCATGTTATGAGGTAAAGAAGAACACAATCTGATAGCAAAATGGTGCTGCTATAATCCAGGTAATTTAAAAGATAAGTACATGAAGGAATCTAATGACTTCATCCTTAAATCACTGGTTCACAACAAGCCAGCTCTTCCCCTCCTAAACAGTCTGCCCAGAAACAACACCCACACATCACTTACTATGATAAAAATATTCAATTTTAAGAGGGTAAATAAAAGCAAGAGGTGAAAGAAGGCAAAAAAAACAAACGTAGAGGACGATATACAAAAGTAAATATATGAACTGAGTTTGACTGAAGAGCAATATCGAATAAATAGCTTGTTTTACAACAGTTTTGATAGTACGGGATAAGTAGTAATGGACCCAAATCTGGAATGCTTCAAAAAGAAATTCCCAAACAAAACCCATATCACACCAAATCTATTAAACAAACCTTGAGCAAAGGAATCAGAGGCAGCTGAATTGAAGTTGGATAACAGCCAGGATTTGCAATCAGTCGTCCCACTCGTACTTTATCCCGAAAGGCCTCTGTCAAGCCATATACAGCCTCTTCCTGCATCAAGGCATCAGATTCATCAAAACTACAAGGTAATGTCAAAACATGTACAGGATACCCCAAACACATGTATTGCTTCAAACTCGATTTTGTCAAACGGAAGCATAGCAAGAAAGCTCATTAGAAAATACATGATTTGATAAACTACTAATTAAATGTGGTGCTGCATTAAAAAAATTGACGTACTTTTTCCCATCCCTCATACGCGGAAATTCATTTGAATTTTTGTTTCTTATCTCTTATGTTAATACAACTTCCAACACAGTAATATCTATGCAAGATGCCTAAATTTCACGAAAAAAAGTTTACTTGCAATTCAGGTGCCCTGTGTGGTTGACTATACCATTGTTCATACTCTGCAACATTACGGAGCCTGAAATCCTGTGGGATACTCTTACTTTAGAATTCAGAACATTATTAAATAACCAGAAAATGCTAACATTTTCGCAAAAACAGTCTATGCTATAATATACAATCCATACTTACCGCAGAAAGATCAACCACCTTTAATTCTTTTGGCAGGGCTTTAATAATTTCCTGCATGAGAAAGAATTGTAATCATGCCTAACATAGAAAAACAAGAAAGTAGTTCAAAAGGTGGAACAATATCTCACAATTCTGATAAGCTTTATCAAAACTTAACACTTGACCAAGACGGTGGACTCATGGTACCTGTGTTGTTCCGTGTGGCAAGCAACAAAAAACAGCATCGACATTACCAAAATCAGCATCACCAACAGAAACCATATTTGGAAGGTCCTATATCACCAACCAAAAGCATCACAAAAAATTATTTCCAAACAAATTAACCCATTCGCAAGAAATGAAACATCCAACAAATTTTGAGCACGGTGAGCAGAGAACTATGAAAGAGATGTTTCCATTATTTAATATGAGAAGACATGCCTGACATGAGAATGAAATCAAATTCTATGTAAAATTTAGCATTTAGGTAATCGAAGAAACTTGTGAGGATGCATACTCCACTATGGTCCATTACTAAAGGAAAAAATATCAACTATCAAATTTGCAAAAATATTATCTAGAATTAAGAAAATTGACTAACCAGTGCTTCCAAGTGCGGAAAGACAGATGCGATGGACTGACCCGCTTTCCTGTCAGCTGTCAACAACGTAATGTAAAGATTTGGATGGCCGGCCAGCAACCGAATAACCTACCAAACAACATGCTATTATCTCCCACAGAAAAAGCTGATTCCAAAAGTCAAACCGCAAAAATCCACGATAGACAAGGTTTAACCTATGATGTTTCACTCTAAAAAATAACTTTGTATTCACCTAATTCACAACAAAGTACTGATAGAGAAAAAACAATCACAAAAGTTTCAAGCAAAGGAAGATATTGAAAACATGCTTACCTCAGCACCCGTATACCCACTAGAGCCAAGAATTCCTACCCGAACCATGTCTGCTGACTTTTGAGTAGCCATGCTTTTAACCTGTGATAACTGAAGTGATGAAGCAACAGAATGGCGAACAGCTGACATTCTTCTACTACACCAGCCCCCTGTCCTCCAATCACTCAACCCACCCTACCATTATCACATAAAATCATCAGGAAAAACAAGGATATGTATAATATACATACCAATAAATTTGCAATAATGATAATTAAATATAAGCACGCAAAAAACACCCACCGTTGGCAAGTATTGAGAGTGGAGATAAGACGCCATAGTGGAGAAGCCAATCAGCTGGGCACGGCCTTATAACCTACATCCAAGCCAACTTCAAGCTTAAATTCAAATAGCCATGGATCAAATTGACACTGAAAACTTTCCATTTTTTTTTATTTTTAAAATGATACCTAAACAGTTAGAGTATCAATAAACCCAATCTCCACCACCACTGAACTACTTTGCACTAGAAGCAATCTAAAAACAGTGCCTTTCAAACAAAAAAACCAAACAAAAAAAAAACAACGGGCCTACACAGACCATAAAAAACATGTAGCCAGCTGCAATGAAGCAGCCTTTCTCTTAAAAGAGTTCATCAGAAATTGCACAGTCACAGACAATCAAAATTAGCAAGGAGAAGCAAACACAACAGCGGAGTGGTAGGTAGAGCTAAAAAGGTGTCCAGCAGCCGAAGCGGAAGCATAGTATCAACTAGAAAGAAAGCATTTTTTTTTCGTCCAGGCAACTTCCAAACTACGTAGAAGGCACAGACATGGCTCGCAGCTTACCGGAAAGGCGATGGAAGAGAGTGGGCGGCGGCGCGTGGGGAGAGAAGGGGAGGAAGTTAGAGGTGGTATTGATTAGCAGGGATGGACTAAAAAAATGCAGCCATTATAGAGAAAATTAAGATGTAATGGTAAAAAGATAGCAATATTCACGATGATTAAATGGTGTTTTATTCCAGTTTTACGGTTTAAAAATATTTTTTAAACTTAAGTACATGAGTTGGTGTCTGGAATTTGGTGAATAAAAAAGTAAGGGCCAGTTAGGGCAGAGACTTATTAAAAAAAACTATATTAATTTATCGTGATATTTTATGTTAGTAATTTATGTTAAACATAAGTATGAATTGATTTTTATAAAAATATAAGTATGTTGAACATAGACCTGAATAAGAATGAGGATGAGTGATCTCCATGTTATTGATACACAATTGAGTCGAGTAAAATTGCATTTTATGAACATTTATAATCACAAAGTGTTAATTTCCTGAAATGATATATTAGAGTATTAAAAAAGGTATAAAATCGAATAGAACTGCACGCACAGTGTGTGGGAGAATTTGTATAAAGAATATAATTTAGAAAGATCATACTTTATCAAAAGTATCTATATAAAAAACATGTAATAATACAAATGAACTTGAAAGAATTTTAAGTATAATTTGAAACATATTATATTAATAAAAAGTGTTTTCATATTTGGCAGTGGAACTGTACATAATTATATAATTTATCAACATAAATATACAAATTTAGGTATTTATACAACAATCAAAAAGGTATGAATTATGACAATATAACGGCATAGTCATACCTGAAAGAACAAATAAGAACGCACCTGAAAAAAAATACTCTTTATGTAATTCAAACAAAAACAAACCTCGAAGAACATACCCCTTATATAATTAACCCAATTTTATATAATAACATACCTAAAAAAGCATTCACAATTTATCATTACTATAAAACCTCATTTTCGGGTTAGGGTTTTACTCGATTTGAGTTTTGCCCTATTTGGGTCAATATCGAATTGGTACGAGCAAGATCGAGCCAAAATAGTTTTAGATTATGAGTATGGGCCCAGATGGTCGTATGAGCATATTATAATGACTGATTATGCGAAACATGCAGATAATAAGATTACGAGTTATCAGTGTATACTGAGGTATATAGATTTATTTGTATATGTTAGACACGATTTTAGGCCTAGATTTAGGCCGTTGTAGCGTTTAGTATGCGTTTGGGATTTTTCTGGGTATTTCATTTGCATGCATCATAGGAATTTTAAATCACTCGATTCCCATTTACTCTTCTCGCCTCAATTCCTACATATAGAGTCAATTTCGGGACTCGAGTCAGTTTCGAGTTCGGACGGTTTCGATTCGAACTTTCTGGCCATGAGTTGTCAGGCTTCCAGATTGTGCCACGTGGCAAGATCTGAGTCATCCACCCATCTTTATCTTCACCCATTGGGTTCCAAGTTTTCCATGATTTTGAAATTTTTACTATTACGCCGTCGCCACTTCGACTTGCCACCGGCGAGTCTCCGCCTCGTCCCCGGCCACCGCACCTACACCCACATGACCGCCTCGCGGCCGGCTTTTCAGTCGTACCTGTCATGACCACCGGCGCCGCCGCAGTCGCTGTCAGTGAGGGAGTTTTTGGAGTCGGTTTTCGCCACCGCCGCCACCCGTTCGAGCCATTTTCCGGTGCCGGCGAGCCACCACCGGCCGATCTAACCATCCACACAGCTTCCCTCTCACTTGGATCTACATTTTGAGACATACATTGACCACCTCTATGGCCACGATCACCGCCGGCGACGTCGCGACACACGGCGGCGATGCCGCCTGTTTCCGGCCGTTTTCCGTCCAGCCAGTGGCCGAACTCCTCCGATCGCCACCACCATGACGTTCCCCATCCTCTCCTCTGTCGATCCTGACCGGCGGTCACCCCAGCCGCGCCGCCGTCGGCGTTCTCCGGCGACGGGCACCGCCGCCCCTGTTTGGCCCGTCTACCTGGTTCGTGTCCGCGTGCCCGTGATCATGTCCGCTGACCGTGACCGAATCCGCCTGGGCATGT
>JAVDBV010040974.1:760-28277 GCA_032619315.1 Piper longum
CCCCCCCCCCCCCCCCCCCCCCCCCCCCCCCCCCCCCCCCCCCCCCCCCCCCCCCCCCCCCCCCCCCCCCCCCCCCCCCCCCCCCCCCCCCCCACTCTGTTTTGGTGTTAATCCACCCATATACCACTGGTAGAAAATAATTGAAAATACTTTAATATGAACCGCTCTTTGATCCACGGTCGCACATTTGTTAGATAGGCCAAGTGTCGATCTGGCCTTGTTTCTTCCAAATACAGTGCTGATGTAACCTGCCAAGTTAACAAACAAGCCAAGGTTTAGCAATTACCAATATCTGGGCTACTAATTTTCTCAAGTGGCGTCCGGTTTCATTTGAGAAACATATAAATAGCTGTGTTGGACAGAGTTAAACAATAACGAGATGGTCGAATTTTTCTATGCTATTGTAAGTGAAGATATGGCAGAAAGAATAACTAGAAACACTAGAACCAGAATTGTTGAGAAAGACGCTTGAAAATTGATTTCTAAAGTAAAATGGACCAGCTTGTTCTCTTTTTTATTTGGTTTTCAAAAAGCAAATGGACCGACCAGACAATGGCATGATGATCTACCCGCATAAAACAAGTAGGGACATGCATAACAGGATTACTCTTTGGACTATTCATGCAAGACAAATGCAAGTGAGGAAGTATATGGACGGTGCATGCTTAATAAGATATTTGATCTCATGTGGGCCTCCTTCTAGGTAGGGACAGGATAAGAAACTCCAGTTGAGACTCGACATCGGATGGCTTTCATACAATCTTTTTTATAAAATAAATGAAGTTGGATGTATGAAGTAGCGTGCATTAACACTTTCTAGGAAAAAGGGTTTTTGAATGATACATTTATCCATGCAGCTGACAGCTTGCTGGATAAAAAGTTTGGTATGACAATTGGAATGTATAAATGCATAGGCACCCTATAATGCTGGAACAAGAATGAACAAACTTTTGTACTTGGATGTTACGTGCAGTAATAATGCGTGAGCTTGCAGTGAGCCATATGCGAGTTAAGAGCTCAACTAATTGAGAGGTGATGCCAGTTGTGAAAACAGTGATGGAGGGCTACCTTGCATGAGTGGTCTACCAGTGAAATATTAGCGCTTGCTGGTTCCTTTGGAACTGTATCTGGGGAAGGGCACTTGGCCTGATTCAATATGTTTGAGGTCTTGTACTAGGATCTCGTAGTGCCTTTGGACCTCCTCAGCTGTTTTTCCTCCCACTGCGTCTGCAACTTTCTGCCAACGATCGGGGCTGTCTTTGTCATATATGGCCAGTGCCCTCTCAAACAGCTTGTTCTGCTTGGGAGTCCATGATGAGCCACAGCCACACATTGAACTTGATGCCATTTCAGAACTTGGTTTCTGGGTTTAAACGAGATTAGCAAAAAGAATGTATTAATGTTCAAATGTGTAATTGTCAAAGCATAAGAAATAGGAAGGTGAAGACGGAAAAATTAAGAGGATGCAGGAAGAAAAGATGATACATTAAGAATGCAGTGAAGAGCTAGTGTGAGAAGAGGGTGGGGTGCCTCCTCCTTATAAACTGGAGGAGGAGGAGGAGGGATATATTGAAGCCAGTTGGCGAATATATTTGCCAAAAAGATTGGGCAACCACCGTCTCAACCACAGGGTTTGGTAGGAGAATGAACAGCAAGCTGGGTGAGAATCATTTTGTGGATCTTGTTCTTCACTTTTTAGTACTGTTTATTTTCCCCTGCACTCATTCTCCCCATTTCTTACCTTTCCTACTATCACCTTTAACTTTACATAACGCACGTACACCTCACTACTGATCATTTCATGGCGTACTAAGATTCTCATGCAAGGTATATTATAATATACAGAGCTTCGATAACAGGGTGTGCAGATTTCTTTTTGAAGAAAAGTAAATCTATATACTGCATTCATTCTGTTTCTCTTTATTCAGTAGTATATACCTTAGGAAGACATCTACTGGTTTCTTAAATGTGAACTATTAAAAACTCAGATCATGCACATTGCAATGTAAAGGCCTATGGTTATTGATTTTGCTTGGTAATATATATGGAGTTGAATTATACCTACCAAGCTTTCGTTAAAGCACAAAATATCAGGGGGGCAAATCTTATGCTATAAGTATGGGCTTATTCTGCTGTCCACCAGAAAGATTATCCTGATCTGACATTTTTTTCCAATATTTACGGCAGTATGATTATTGTTCCTGATCTTTAATCCATTGGATTTCTTTTGTCATAATCATATCCTTGTCTTCCAGTTATCTGATGTATATCGTATTGTCTGGTGTTAAGGTTTTGATCCCTTGGTTCCATTAGGCCTGCCCAAAATTCAAAACCAAAATATGACGAAAACCAGCTGTGATCTCCCAAACCAGGATAGTTACGTCTTCTTTTGCATTTGCCGTTGGATTTAAACTGTACCCACCATATACAGTGCTGGTCTATTATCAAATCAGGTGTCTGGACAAGAAAGTGCTCAAGCTCCTGGTATTGGTGAGATGTGAACAACATTCCAACCTCCTAGCTGGCTTAGAAGTGTGTATAGATCATGGTGAATCCTTTATTTTAGCTGCAAACTGGTCCCTGAAGGAAAGATGACAGCTAACCGATCACCAATCAGGATAATTTTTTGGGAAAACATTATTAGCAAAGGTTTCGAACATGTTAGCATTTTAAAAAGAAATTACCTTGACAAGAAGAGATTCTGCATGTTACTATGTTCACCTATTGAACAATAAGCTAGTGATTATCATGTTAAGTGAGCTTTGTGAGGGCTACTACTTGAATGTGATTGAAGTCATCGCATTTTCAGATAGTCATTGACGTCCATATATGTTCAGTGGAATTGAGTTTTTTCTTTGAGATATAGTGTGAACAAGTGATGTATCCCTGGTTTACGAGCTAAATTATTCTTGGTTTTCTTGTTGTCATATTAGTTAGCACTATTACCGCGTTATTAGCCTATTTTTGGCAATAGGGTATAACTTAATGCGCTTCTAAAAGTTGTTGCATTGGTTTAATGGTTTAGAAGAAGCCACATTATGAAGATACTACAAGATCAAACTCTACCATGCTTTATTTTACATATTTGACCTATTATTCTTTATTTTTCATATTGAGTTTTTTTTCATGTTTCGAGTCATTTTTACGTAAGTTTATTAGTTTAGGAGTTTATTAGGTACTATTAATAAAACAAGAAATCATTGTGATTTTGGTATAAATAGTTCTAATTAATGTTGCTCTAACAGGGTATAAAAATTAAAAGATAATCCCAAACCAATTCGAGAGGAACTTAGGTTGAAAAAATACAATTTGGTGTTCTGGCCAAACCCAAGCACTTAAGTGTTGGCATGCGAGTGCTCGAGTACTAGCCCGCAGTTAAGAAAAATTTCTGTCCAAAACCCAATTGCTCGAGCATTGGGATTAAGGGCACTCAAGCGTTGGTGGCATGAAAATATTTTTTTCAATATTTTGAAAATTATAGTGGACCCCACTTATAATATTGAGTAAATCATTTATAAACTTGATTAGGGTTTTAAAGAGAAGATCTTTTGGAAAAACTCTGGACAGATGAGGGACGACACGAAAGACGAGAAGGATCGACGAAGAATGTGGATTGGAAAAAGAAGACACTTCCCCAAAAAAGAGTTTTTCATATTTTGATTTAGTTTTTTTGTAATTAAATGATATCTTTCATATCATATATGAATTTCTTAAGTTTAGTCGAATTTTTTATGAAGTAAATTCTTTTTTAAGATTTTCAATAACACATATTGTATGGATTAATAAAAGTTATTGATTTTTATTTATGTAATTGTGTTTTTAAATCATCTATTTTATTTTGTGTTTAATGCTATCATTAAACTGACTATCTATTGTTAGATCTAGAGATTTGATCTTATCTAGAAATTTGATCTTTTATAGAGATAGAAAAATTAAATTTGTCATTGGATAGAGTAACATTCGTTCATCTGTTT
Source organism: Piper longum (assembly GCA_032619315.1). Taxonomy (NCBI): domain Eukaryota; kingdom Viridiplantae; phylum Streptophyta; class Magnoliopsida; order Piperales; family Piperaceae; genus Piper; species Piper longum. The sequence continues at coordinate 4,735 of JAVDBV010040974.1, forward strand.
AAGATGACTTAGATATGAGATAAAAATACTCATATATCTTGAGTAACTATTAAATGCGAAAATTAAAGTATTATTTTATATATACAATTTTATAGAAATATAGAAGTTAGGTGCAAGTAGTAAGTTCATGGTTAATCAAAAGATTGTCATGAATAATTAATTCTCGTGGTTAATAATCCAAATGGATAATTTATAAATAGAAGCTATAACTGTAATTATATAGAGCACTAGGTGAAATTAAAAATCTTACGTTTGTCGTCTAGAAGTTAATATTTGACTTTAATATTGCATGGTAGATTAATTTAGTCTTAATCTGTAATTTAGTCACTCTTTGAATTTATTTTCATTTAAGTGTAATTAATTAAATTAATTTTAGTAATTAAAAACTTCTAGTACTAATTCTTCGTAAGACAATACTTTCTTATTAATTTTATTACTTAATTTGGTACGTGCACTTGCGTTGTAATTTTTACATCATTGTTGTACATGTTGGCTTTTGTTTACATTTCAATTAAAGTGAGTTTTTATCGTTTCCATTTCTCATGCAGATCAATATGAATGACTACATTATATCTAACTTTTAATGGTATGGAAGAGCCCACATATCGAAGACATCACAAGATTGAACTCCAACCATATTGTTGCTCTTGGTTAGGCTTTCTGCAGTTCCTTCTAATTTTTTTGAAACACACTAAGTTTACAGAATCCAACTTTGCAATAACGTTCAATGTTCTTACTGGATAATTCATATATAGTTAATGTCTCAAAAACTTTAATGCCAAGGTTCCCCACAAGGAGAACAAATTTGCTGCGATCTATGGCCATCAGCAAGAACCACAATATAATCATCATTGGAAGAACAAGGATTGGACTTGCAAGGAACCTAAACAGAATGAGAATGCTCTCCTTAAAAAGTATCACTCACTTCCTCTGATTTTTAGTGTTGTTATATCATAAGCTCTTCCATGCTAGAAAGTGATGTAATTTATAATTTATTGGGCTTATGATATATAATGTAATAACTATGAACTTGAGAAGTACTTATGTAGTAAACCTACCTTTTTTATATTTTGTAACCGAGAGCCAACTTTTGGAGAGTAGTAGAAAAGTGAAAAAAAAGAGAAGGGAAAGACCCTTTGATCATCATCTTTCTATTTGGTAAGATTTTATTTTTTATCAATCAGTTTCAATCTATATTCTTCCTATCCATTTTCTCCCCAACAAATTTGGTATCAGAGTTTTGGTTTCCCCTCATCATTTTCTATTAAAAACCCTTTGAAAAAAAATCCATTTTTTCAAAATTTAGGTAAAGAAAAATCATGACTTTAGATAATCTACAAAAAATTCTTATTCTAATGTTAGATGGAGATGGAGAGAGTTATGATTAATGTAGTATACAAATGAAGATACTCTTTCTTTCATAAGATTTGTGGTAAATGGTAAAAGATAAGTATGAAGATCCTCAAAGTAATGAAGTTCTAGCCACTTAGAGTAAATACAAGAAGAAATAGTATAAGGAGAACAAGAAAAAGATGCAAAAGCTCTCTTCCTCGTTCAATAAGGAGTAAGTAAAGCAATTTTTTCTAAAGATTATGAGAGAAACAAAATTCATAGATGCTTGAAAAATTGTGAGAAATGAATTCAAAGGCAACAACAAGGTAATTTGGCAAAACTTCAAAATTTATGGGCTGATTTTGATAATATAAATATGAAGAAAGGTGAAAATGTGAAAGATTTGTCTTGAAGAGTTATTGCCATTGTGAATAAAATTAGAGAATATGGTGATGATATTATGGATAAGCGAGTTGTGGAAAAAGTATTGAGAAACATGTCATCCAAATTTAAACATGTTGCAATTATTAAGGAGTCTAAAGATTTATCCAAATTGTCTATTAGTGAATTAACGAGCTCTCTTGAGGTGCATGCGTAAAAGATGAATAGGGTAATGCCTATTATAAGTCTAGAACAAACTTTTCAATCAAAGGTAAATATAGAAAATACAAAAAGATAAGAAAAGTGTGAGTCTTTAAATAAGTTTCATGATGGAAGAAGTAGACAAAAAAGATGTAATTACAATGATGATGGGAAAAATTATAATAATTGTAGAGGACAAAGCTATGGAAGAGGCCAAAATCAAAATATGAGAAGAGAATGCTATATTTGCAATAGGATTAATCATAATACTAAGGATTGTTATTATAGATGTGAGAGATGTACACACCATGTACATGATCCAAAATATTGTAGGTTATGTTGAAAAAGAAAAGAACAAAGCTCATTATATTGAGAAAAATAACAAAGGAGGGGAAGTATTTTATTCTTCCATGTCTACTCAAGAGGAACATAATGATATTTAGTATGTAGATAGTAGATGTATCAATCACATGACTAAAAATAAAAAGAAATTGGCAAAATTTGATGATAATTTCTCTTCTAGAGTGAAGTTTGGAGAGGGCAAAGCAAAAGAAATTGTTGGCAAAGGTATGATTTAAGTGCAAAGCAAGCAAGAAACTATCAAATTTATTCATGACATGTATTATGTAACCGGTCTAGACACAAATTTGTTAAATATTAGACAATTGTTTCAAAAAGGATACAATGCGACTTTTGACAATAAAGAATGTGAAATTCTTGACAAATTGAATAATCAAGTAATTACCAAAGTGAAGATGAATAGTAGTAAAGTTTTTCAATTAAAAATACTTTCTTATGAGAATTATGGGTTAAAGACTACTTGTAAAGATATATCTCTTCTTTGGCACTTGAGGTATGGTTACTTGAATTTTACAAGTCTTGTATTATTGAAATACAAGAACATGATACTTGGCTTACCACAACTTGATCAAGACCACAAACTTTGTGAAGGATGTGTGTATGAAAAATAACATAGGTTGTCATTTTAAGAGTCATCATAGAGGATAAGAGCCCTATTTGATTTAGTACATGCCGATTTATGAGGTCCAACAAATAGTCCAACAATTAGAGGTGCAAGGTTTTTTTTTTTTTACTTATTAATGATTTTATAATAATGATGTGGGTTACTTCTTGCATGAAAAATCATAAGTATTTTAAAAATTTGTTGAATTTAAAGCAATGGTTGAAAAACAAAGAGAACTTTACCTAAAAGCTTTGAGAATCGACAGAGGTGGAGTCAAAGGAGTTTTGAAACTTTTGCAAGTAAAATGACATAAGAAGGGAGTTAACTATAAGTTACACATTTGAACAAAATTGTATAGCAGAAATGTGGAATAGAACAGTTGTTGAAATAGCTAGATATATGTTGGCACACAAGAACCTCTCATATAATTTTGGGTAGAGGCAGTAAATATCGCGTCTATATTCTCAATAGATGTCTTACCAAAGCAGTAAAAAATAAGACTTCATTTGAAGCTTAGCACAAGAGAAAACCCGAAGTGAATACTTTGAGAATTTTTGGATGCATTGTATATACTCATATTCCATCACAAAAGAAAAGGAAATTTAATGAAAATATAAGAAATGTCTTTTTGTTGGATATTGTGAAGAATATAAAGGCTATAGGCTATTAAATCTCAAAACTAATAAGTTGATAATTTCAAGAGATGTGATCTTTGATGAGAATGAGATATGAAAAGTGTGTGATAGTGAAGCTCATTTGAAGAGACCATGTGTGGAAGTAGAAGAAGAAGTAAAAGGTGAAATATTACCTATCAATAAAGTTGTTAAATAACATAGAGACAATGTGTGATCCTCTTACACACCACCACCTATTAATACACAATAAAGAGAGTGACAAGTAAGGCTGGATGACATTGATATAAATTTTTTCCAGAGAAGGGTGCGTTCTTTATAAGAAATCATGGAATCTAATATTGTTTTTTTTTTTTGCATTTAAGCTTCAACACTTTGATGAAGTTATGAAATATAAAGAATGAGTACGCGCTATGGATGAAGAAATGGAGATGATTGAGAAAATTCAAACATGATAGCTGTTGAAAAACTAAAAGATAAAGGTGTGATTGGTTTGAAATGGGTGTACAAGACAAAAATTAATAAATATGGTTCAATTTAAAAGCACAAGGCAAGATTAGTTACAAAAAGATACTCCCAGCAATATGGCATTGACTTCAATGAGATATTTGCACAAGTTATAACAATGGAAATAATATGAACAATGTTAGCAATTGCAATTCAATTGAGATTACAAATGTATCAACTTAATGTGAAATTGGCTTTTTTTAAATAGTGAGTTGAAGAAGTGGTGTATGTGAAGCAACCTCAAGGACATATGATTGAAGGGAAAAAGATAAGGTGTACAAATTGAAGAAAACTCTATATGACATAAAACAAACACCTAGAGCATAGAATAACAAGATTAATAATTATTTGAAGAGGAATGTATTCCATAGAAGTTCAAGTGACCCCTCACTCTATGTGAAGAAAGAAGGTAATAACTTTCTCATGTTTTGCTTATATATTGATAATTTGATATATGCTAGCAATTGTGATAAGATGCTAATTGATTTTAAAAATACCATAATGAATGAATATGAGATGAGTGATTTGGGGTTTATGAGATATTTTTTTGGCATTCAAATGAAACAAAATGAAGGTGAGATATTTATTTCACAAGAAAATATGTGGATAATTTATTAAAAAGATTTAGCATGTCCAATTGCAAGCCTATGTCTACACCGATGAGAATGAATGAGAAATTAAAAAGATATGATAGTGATGATTTAACTAATGAGGAAATGTATAGAAGTTTGGTTGGGTCTTGATTTATCTCACAAACAATGGACCAGACATTGTGCATGCGGTTAGTGTAGTTTCAAAGTACATGAAAAAGCCTAGCAAAATTTATTTGATGGCTACTATAAGAATTTTGAGATATGTAAAAGAAACAAATAATTTTGATGTGAAGTATGATGTTGAAAATGAGGCTAAGCTGATTGGATATTCGACTATGATTGGGTCAGTTGCCAAAATGATAGGAAGAGCACATCGGGATATGGATTTAGCTTAGGAAGCAAGATTATATAAGGTCTTCTAAGAAGCAAAAAATAGTTACATTATCTTCATGTGAAGCCGAATATATTTTTAGCACAAGTGTGGCATGCGAAGCTATTTGGCTAAAGATAACTCTTGAAAATCTTTTATGAGAATAAAATAGAGTAATTACAATATTTTGTGATAAAATGCCCGCTATTGCTATAAGAAAAAAATCTTATTTTTTATGATAGGTCGAAGTATTTTGAGTTAAGGCATAACTTTATTAGAGAAGAGGTGTTAGAAAGTGATATAATTTGTAATTTATTTGGCTTATGGTATATGATGTAATAACTATGAACTTAAAGGGTACTTATGTACTAAATCTATCTTTTCTATATCTTGTAACCTAGAGCCAACTTTTAGAGAATAGTAAGAAAGTGAAAAAAAGAAGAAGGTATAATCATCCCCTTTGGTAAGATCTTATTTTTTATCAATAATTATCAATTTAAATTCTTCCCGTCCATCTTCTCCCCAACAATCTATTCATCATATGTGGTCCTTTCCATGCTTCGCTACTTATGTCACTTTTTATGACCTGCCCCGTCTACAGGGATTGGAAGTTGATGAGTAGGTGCATTGGACACGGCCGCCGCTGCCGACAAGTGAAGAACATGTAAACACCATCAGCAGGGAATCTAGTTGGATGGCATTTTTTTCCTGATATGTCTTTATTCTTGGTCAGGTCGAATCTTTGGATGAGAAAAAATGGAGTTAAGCTGGGAGACGTATGAGGGTCAGGTGCCAGTCAGTGGGATCATTTGGAAAAGGTCCTATCATGCTCGTGGGGTTTGAAGCAGCTTGTACAATTGTGCGCTGGCGTTGGGCCATTGAGAGGAAGTTTGAATAGCAAGCAGGAAGAGGATGAACCAGATCTGGCTTCAATCTCCATGGACAATTATTGGCTGGCCCAAGAATAGGATGGCCGTGGCCCGCGGAGGAGAAGAATTCAGAGCAATGTTGGTTGTAAACGTTCGTACGTTGTGGACATGCATATCCTCTGATCTGTATATGTGCAATCAATCAGATCAAAACTAACAACTAGCTAGCTCTCTCTACACAAAGGACAATTATCTTTGTGCGTCGATCACCGTGTTCGCTTTTTCCCTATTTTCCCCCACTGTTATTTGTGGTCGGCTCAAAGAAGGTTCATCTGTGGAAATCACTGCATCCGAGAGGGAATCTGTGAGTGGGGTGATGGCATGATTCTTGACAGGGTTATTCAACATCCATATATATAACTTTAGGCTACGGTTCTACCACTGTCGTGGGGAAATGTATTCTCTACCATTAATACAGTTTTTTTAACAGTGGTTACATTTAAAAGAAAAATTAACAATAGACAGAGGATGTTGACAACTGGGTAGATGTGTTATTTTTTGCAGTAAAATTGGATTAAAGGACCGAATTTCATCATATTGAATGCGTGGATAGAGACCAACGACCAGATTTATTTTATTTTTAATAATTTTGTTTTGATGAGAACTAACTTAATCTCTTATATTAAAGGATCCTACATCCATTTAAGTATGGTCTTGTTTACATAATTAGATGAGATGACCTGCTTAACCTAGTACATGTGCCACCCGCTTAATCAATCTCAAGTGAATTGCATATATAAAAGATGAAGAAAAAGAAGGAAATTAAACTTCTTCCCATGGATTCCAAATGCATGGCTGCATGCATGCTTACGTTCCGATATAAAATAGCTCTAATATTTCCATGGCTGCAAATCTTTATACTCATGACACCAACTTCTTACAACTGATCCTTCTAAAACAAAGAGTTATTTAACTGCAATGCTCAGCCTCTTTGTCTGATTCAGAGACAAGAGGGAAGGCAGTGGGTAGTAACCTTGAGCTGATTATTATCATGAAAAAAGATTTGGAACTCCACCACCTGCTTCCCAACTCTTTTGAAATCAACATTTCTTCTTTGCATTAACCATGGAAGATCATTCAATGGCCTACCAATGCTTTCTCCAGCTGCAACCATCTCACCGCTCATCACTTGATCTCTGGCAGCCCATCTTTGTATCTTCCCCGATGTTGTTTTGGGAAGGCTACCTCCTCTCACCAAGATGACCAATCTATCCACCTCATTTATATCTCCATACTCCTTTACCACGGATTCATCTATCCTTTTGCAAATCCCCTTATAGTCTATCTTAATACTTTTCTCACTAGCGACAGTACCCTTCTTGATCTTTTCTCGGTCTACTTGCAGTTCAGCCACCAGCCCAATCACCTTCGGTGAAATCTGAAATGCTGCAATGCATCCACCTCTTAGAAGATTTGGGCAGCTCTCATATGCAGACGTCTCCAGATAATGACAATGATACAGCTCGGTTTCGCCATTAATTTTTTCTATTTTAATTGTATCCGATGTCCTACCCACCACAAAGAGAAACCTCTCCGTGCCCTTCACAACCCCTGCATCTCCTGTCCTCACATACCTCTTGCTAACTTTCCCTCCTAACCTTCCATGGAACACCTCCCTAGTCAGAGAAGGATATCCAAGATAGCCGGAAGCATTGCTTGGAGACGATACCCATATCTCTCCCTCCACTTCATCCTCCGAGGGCTCCAAGGTTTCACCATCTACAACAATGATCTCTATCTGATCACATTCATCTTCACCTGCATGATCTCCTTGAATCTGATTATGATTGGATGGGGAGGAGGATGGAGCCAACCTAGCACTAGGTAAGAGCTTTTTGTATGTTGGAAAATGTAGCATATTGTAATCACTACTCCTGTATGTATCACTGATAATGTTGCTTGTAATTGCTTTTGGCCTCCATGAAGTGCACACAAAGGTGCAATTCTCAGCTAGACCATAAGAGGGCGAGATGGAAGAAGGGCTCAAACCTACCTTAGAGAACTCTTCAACAAACTGCACCACAGATGACGTATAGATATGCTCATTGATGAGAACTAAATTCCTCAACTTGCCTAGTTGAAGAGGGGGCTGGCCATGGTCATCATCCCTTCCCCTTTTTAGTACTAGAGGCAGTGCGAAGGACGGCACCGGAGTGCATGTGGCGCCATACTCCGACAGCAGCTCCAGCCAGAGCCGTGGCCGACGCACGAAGGCGAACGGCGAGGCGAGCACGCAGGTGGCTCCGGCAACGACGGTGAGCAGCAGAAACATGAGGCCACAGTCATGATATTGTGGCAGCCATGAGTGGATGATACTGTTGGGATGGAGGTCATAAGCCTTTCTTGCTGCTCTAACGTTGTGCGCAGCTGATCCGGCAGTGACAAGAACAGGCTTGGGGATACCAGTGCCCCCTGATGTGTATTGAATTAGATACACATCATCTGCGCCACAACCGGAATACCCAATAGCATTGTTCAGAGTTCTTCCAATCTGGTTGTCAAACTCCTCCATAGCCAGCCACTTGATACACTTCAATAGTGCAGAGAACTGTGCATCAACCGGAGAATTTGCCAAGAATTGGTGGATATTAGTAATGTAGCTTCTTTGGGCAATGGCGGCATTGGGCTTGGTCTGGTTGAGTACTCTGATAAGGCGGTGGCAATCCTCGTTGATAAAGGATTGGTGTGGAAGTAGTTGAGAAGGGGAGATTGGCACGCTCAAAAGGCCGGCTCTCTGGCATGAAAAGAGGGTCTTGACGAGGTCTAGACCTGGGGATGCGAGGACGAGGATGGTGTCACCTCTCTCGAGTGGTAGGAGGAGCTGGGCAGCCATGGAATCCACTCTTGAGTTGAGTTCACCATAGCTGATTGAGCTCCTTTTGCCACCATCTTCGGCCCAGATGAAGGCAGGCTTGGATGTAAAAGCCGGCAGTGTTGCCCAAGTAGAGAGGTAGAGATCAACGACTGGTTGATCTGGAAAATATGGATCATAGTTCTCATAGCAGGTCTCATCCCTGTCAATTTTGTATTGCGATATGACACTCTTGTAAGAGCTCATACTTGGGGAAAAAATGCGTTTGTGTTTCGTTCACGAGTGTGGCCATTCATTGTTTAGGGATCTGGATATATAATATGCAATGATTAACAGATAAGAAGCATCTTAAGAATATGGTTAAGAGGATATCCCATTTGCCGCTTCGTATTAAAAACAAGATGAAAGAGATGGCTGTCTTGTAGCTAGGGATGCTGCTCTTTGTTGCAAACCTAAGTACTCTTGAGAAGCTTTGCCAAATTTTTTATTTTAAGAAAAGAAAACATACAGCTTGAGAAACAGAATATTTTTACTGGTTGCAAGCCTGGTGACAGGTTCGATTCCCAGCATATGCCTTCTTCTTGCTTCGTTCGTTGCGTCACAATCTAGAGTCTTAGACGACACCCAAGGATAGAGTTGATATATATTGTGCAATGTGACCGATCAATTCACCAAACAAATACCAATCTTTCAAACGAAATGATCATGAAGTAAAAGCTTGGCAACTGAAGTGTTCATATTCCATTTCTGCTTCTCTTCAGTACCAGTTATGCATACATTCAGAATGCAGATTTTAAGTTTTAGAAGTAGAAGCAACCCGTCAGTCCTATTCAAGTTTACTACATGACGAACAGAGGATAAAGATTGATTGTAAAAGAAACTGATCCTCATCAACATGAACAGAATTGTCAACAACTTGCATGTTGATAATATTTAATAATGAAAATGCCATCGCATAATTCATTGGAACATGCTCCTCTCCAGTTAAATTTTATTAGTGAAAGCTTATTCTTGTTTCTTAAAAATTCGTGGGTTTATTGTTTAACCGCTATACATATTCTGATAATGCTTGCTTTTCTGCTAAAACCATTAAAATGTCTTGCATTCTGCATAGGCGCTTTTTTGTTGTTTTTTTTTTTTTGTGGTACCCCTCGGTTCTCAAGAATGTTAATCTTTTATATATGAGAACCTTAATTCAAGATAAATATCCCTGACACCCTTTTGGTATCCAGTATAAATTGTTGGTATCAAGTAGAAAAAGAAGACGACGGCAATGAAGAAGTAAAAAAAATCTCAGAGAGAGCTTATCTGGATTTTTTCATACACCCTGCAAATGATAACTAATTAATTATCAACAAAGATAGAGATAACAGAGCATACATTTGATTGCACTGTGGAGGAAACAGAGTGAGTCGCAAACAAAAATATCATTTCCAATTCCTCCATAAACATATGGCATATCTTTAATGCCATGAACAGCTTCACCAAAACTATAAAATATAATCACAAGTGGGATTCTATCAAGCCTGCCGTGATAAGAAATGCCCAAATAAGTTGATTCATTATTTGGAAATCTTACAAAATCATTTGCAGTTAGAAAGCTAAAAGAAAAGCTGAGATGAATGCGAATAGAGGTTTACATTTACATTTCATATCATTCATTCAAGAGGTGACCTTTAAATTACTTAAAAAACAAAAAGACACACATGGTAATTAACAAACAGATATTAAACCTCAAACATAAGAAGTTAAACATCTCAAGAAACAAATTACTTCCAGATATAAACAGAGCTCTTACATTAAGCAAGTCGTGCACAAGAGCTCAGGCGTAAGACAGGTTAAGCAATGGAACAAACTAAGAATAAAAAGATAAACCCATTCACAAGTCAGTAATGCAATCTTAACCCGCGGTGACACGAGCTTAAGCATGAATCCTAGGATCAGGCAAATCACAACAGCAACCATCACAACCATTTAAACAAACAACTGTATATATCGATCGACCTTGTCCCTTGTTATTAATCAACAATTTATGACAAACAAGATAAGTAGAAAGAACAAACAATTGAATTTACAGATTGCAACAGACATCTTATTGCAAATTCTACAAATTCTTCGGCGTTGTGTTAGGTTCCTTACCAAATGTCATCTCCCTTCTCCACATTGCACCACTCCCAAATGCCTTGGTTAAATTTCGCATGGGAAGAGAACGTAAGCTAAAATACTTCACAGAAATCAAAGAAAGGTGGCTGCATAAATCAGTTGAGCTCCATAAGTGTTGATTTTTCATGAAAAAAACTGCAGCCAGAGATAGTTTCAGAGAATTGTCCGGATTAAATAAAAGACCAAGATGAGAATTACCCTTGCTGGTAAAGATACAAAATATTCACAGCAAGTCAACTTCTTGTCAAAAGTCTGCCACTGCCCACTGGTTGTCATCCACAAAAGATGAAAATTGTTTTATAAGCAATATGATTATGTTAAAAAAGCGAGCATCCTGCAATTACTCTTTCCATTTCAAAGTAATGTTTCCTTTAACTCCCAAAAAGGAAGTGATCATGTAGTTACAGCAAGCTATGTAAAGCATGGGAAGGCAAGAACAAGTTGCATCAATAAAGCCATTCATCATTCCCAAATTAATACACTCACTTTGGACAACTGCTAACATATTGATGCTATATGTATGAAGAACTTGGCATAAAAAGAGCAATCAGACCAGCACGAAGATACTAGCATTGGCAAAACACTAAGGTGGTAACATGCAGGAGGTGGTGGTGGTAACTGGTACGAGAGAAAAAGGTGGTATGGCATGGTATGGTAAGGTTCACCGTCATTGTCATGGCGGCGCAGCTTCCTTGGCCTCGGCGAGGCGCCAAATATACCAAGCGCCGACGATCCGATAGGGCCGCCACCGCTCGCAAAGCCGCTCCACTTCCGACGGCTCGGGCAGCTCCTCCAACCCATGCAGCAGTTGGACCCCCTTTAGCAGGCCAAGGTCGGAGGTCAGGAGCACGTCGGGACGGTGGAGGGCGAAGATCATGAACGTGTGGGCGGAGCAGACGCCGACGCCCCTGACGGCGGCGGAGAGCAGGCCGAAGAGGGAAGCGTCGTCCATGGTGGCGAGCGAAGCATCGGAGACGACCCCGTCCCGGAACATGGAAGAGAGGGAACGCAAGTCGGCGGCGCAGGCTAGGAGGAGCTGGTCTGGGGTGAGGGCGAGGACTGCGCGGGGGAGGAAGCGGTCGGGACCGCCGAGGAGTGAAAGGAGGCGGGAGTAGGAGGCGGTGGAGGCCGGGAAGGAGAGGTTGTGATAGAGGATGGAGCGGGCGAGAGAGTGGAAGTGGGTGGTGGCGGTGGTGCTGCTGGGGAAGGGAGGGCGGCGGTGGGCGGTTAGGAGTGAGAGGAGGAGAGGGTCGGCGGCGCAGAGGTGGTGGACAGCGGCCTTGATCTCGCTGGCGGCCGAAAGGGCGGGGCGGACCGGTCTGCGGCGGCGAGGCGGCGGGGGGCATGGTGGTGGCCGGCGGGGCCATCCGCGCCGGTTATTGGAACGGGCGTGCTAGTAGGTGTTGACCATGTGGCCTGTCCGTACGTAAAATAATTAGGTACAGCGGACAGCGGACAGCGGTTTCTAGCTGCGATCTGCCTTGCTGTCTACTTAAGTCATCATCACAAGTCACAACACCCATTCCATTCCAGAGGCTAAAACGTGATCAAATTGTTTTCATTGTCACAGAAGCTCCTTTTTTATTGATTCAATCATTCATCCCCCAATTATTGCCCAAAATTGAGGCACGGCCTTTTGTAAAAACTAAAAAAAAAAGAGAGAGGATCCATGCAATGCAAGTATTAGAGTTTGGAGTGATATTACTGCACATTTGTCAATAAAATATATTATAATTAAATTAATTACTCAGTGCTTGTATAAAAAACGAGATAAGTTTAACTTTTTATAGATAAATGTTGTAAGGTACAAAATTTTATAAAAAAATTCTAAATTATAAAAATTCTTCCCTTCATTGAAGTACATAAGGTTTTAGACTTCAAACATATCATTTAATACTGATTATAATTTAATAAATATAATTACTTAGTTGACCATTTATCATGTGTGATATATATTATGTGTACAAATTTGGTCTAAAATAATTACTCGATTTGAGTTGAATTGAGTACAAGCTAATTTGATTATTATTTATGTATATATTTTATAAATAATTTGAAATAAAATTATTGTGAAAATTTAAATAATTTAATTTTACTTAAAATAATTTATTTGAAAACAAAATTACTACATTATCACATAGGACTATCATTATAATATAATAATATTTATTACTTTTTTATAATTTATCTGAATAACTATATAAAAATTATATAAACTAGCATATTTCTACGTAATTTTTCGAGTTTTGTGTAGGGCCGAGCCGAATAAAAATGTGTTTGTACTCGCTTAATTCGAGTCTGAGGTTTTATTTGAACTAAATCGAGGGGGAGGGAATTCTATCTCGATCCACCCAGCTATTAGCACCTTTATCACACGACATAATTTCTAATTAATTTTTTTAAAAAAAGGGTTCCGATCTAAATATGGTTTATGTAGGCGTGTTAATATTGATTAAGAGGACGAATGATTATGAATGCCAGAGTCCCGATCAACTTCTCCTTCTCCAACCAAATAACTCTGTGCGCAGCGGCCGTCACCTCCACCTCCGACCTCCACTTAGATCTCGGGCTTGCAATTCGCGGGGGGAGGGAGCCCAAAGATCGTCGCTTTTTCGGCTGTGGTGTGCGGCGGTGATTGATTTTGCTTGGTGGTGGTGGTGGGTGAGGGAGATAGGCACAGAGGCACAGAGGCACAGAGGCACTGAGGCAGGCAGCTATGAGCTTTCGAGAGGAGAGCAGCGAGGAGGGGAGGGAGCTGCGGAAGCCGTTCCTCCACACGGGGAGCTGGTACAAGATGGGCTCTCGCCAATCGAGCATGATGGACAAGCTCAGCTCCTCCGCTGCCATGGTCGCCCTCCGCGACTCCGCCGTCTCCGTCGTCTTCTGCACCCTCATCGTCGCCCTCGGCCCCATCCAATTCGGCTTCACCGTATATAATGACCATATTCTTCTCATTTTTTATCATCATCATACCACCACTACTCGTCTTCTACTATAACCACTCTCTTCCCCTCACTCATTTTACAAACAACGATTTGGCGTTTGCTGTTCTTCGCAGGGAGGTTATTCGTCCCCTACCCAGGTGGCCATTACCCGTGATCTGAATCTCTCCATTTCTGAGGTTTTCTTGATTGATTGATTGTCTCTTCCGAAAAAGATTTATTATTATTGTTTTTTCATTAACATTAAGAACTGAACTCAATGGTGATTGATAATTGCTATCGGGTATTATCATGTGTTGTAGTTTTCATTATTTGGATCTCTGTCAAATGTGGGGGCTATGTTTGGAGCCATTGCCAGTGGCCAAATTGCTGAGTACGTCGGCCGGAAGGGTGTAAGATAAATCTTAGTTGTTACTTCTTCTTTTTAAAAAAAAAAATCTTTCAGTCCAATCTACTTGAATGCTTAGCTTGTGGAGGCTTATTTTTTACTCCTGCAGTCGCTTATGATCGCTTCCATCCCCAATATTATTGGCTGGTTGGCTATATCTTTTGCGAAAGTGAGCAAGCCTGGACACACACTTTTTGTTTGAAATTTTACTTTATTGCTTTGTTCCTTAGAGATTTTGTTATCATTGGTTGGTCGTGCAGGACTCCTCATTTTTGTATATGGGTCGATTGCTTGAAGGGTTTGGAGTTGGAATAATTTCCTATACAGTAAGTGTGTACATGCTAATGCTTTTTTTTTAATTACTCCTGTTATGTTATGTGAACTTGCCCCCTTTTAACTATTCAAGTTATATCTTTGGCTAAACTATGCATTTTAGTTAGAATGTCAAGAAGAATTCATGATATCATGTAGACCTGTTGAAGTTGTGTTGATAGAAAAAAAAATTAAAAAGAATTGATCCATCTTGTGCTATGACTTGCCTGAGATGATCTTCTTTCGTTTGTTTTTAGGTGCCTGTGTATATAGCAGAGATTGCTCCTCAGAATTTGAGAGGAGGCCTGGGGTCTGTGAATCAGGTAACTTTTTCTGCTATTATTTCCTTTTTGATATAGAATCTTCATCCGTATCTGTTATATGTGACTTAGTCATACTGGGATGTTGTATGCAGCTCTCTGTCACAATTGGTATAATGTTGGCCTACCTCTTTGGACTGTTTCTCAACTGGCGCTTGCTGGCAGTAATAGGTGAAAATTTTCTTCTTCCAGATAGTGTTGTTTTGTAAGGCTTGAGATAACTTAGTGTCAAGTCTTTATTTATGACGTTGTCCTATTTGTGGGTTTCACCATAGAAGAACTTCTGTTTTCCTTTGTCTATCTAGGTGGTTGGTGATTCAATAAAATGTATATGCAAAAACATGTCAAGTGAAAGCTAGGTTTTTCTATTATAAGTGTCTGTTTGCATATAAATTATCATCATGTTGGTGAAAGTATCAGTGAAACAGCATGTAGTGGCAAGTGCTTTGTTTTTTCAGTCAAACCTTCTCCCATGTTTATTAGTATATGATGAAAAACATATTCTGCACGTTGTTTTTGCTATTTTATTCTCACATTTCATGATGAACTTGTGAGCGTTAAATTTATCATAAGCCTAGGCAGGGTTTTGGTTGAGGCTTTTGAATTTCTTCTCATTCACACATTTCACTCTTCCTTATGCAGGAATTTTACCATGTACAATTTTGATTCCTGGTCTTTTCTTTATTCCTGAATCTCCTCGGTGGTTGGTGAGTGTGGTGTATGCATTTATGAGCTTGACACCCATTCCCAAATTCTGACTTTCTTTTTGTGAAATTCAGGCTAAAATGGGCATGACAGATGATTTTGAAGCTTCTTTGCAAGTTTTGAGGGGATTTGATGCTGACATCTCTGTTGAAGTAAATGAAATCAAGGTGAACCAAAATAGCTATTATTCTTATTTCTAATTATTATCAAATATTACAATGGAATTTGTGTAAGATGGATTATCGATGAAATTATGGAAAAGTAATTGAGCGTGCTCTTTTTTTATTATTTATTATCTTGTGAATGGTTTTTGTTTTCTTGTTTTTTCTATCATGTGATAACAACATACTTGTTTTGCTTGTTTGAGTGATACATTATCTGAAGTAGTTTGTGTGTTCAGAGGTCTATTGCATCACCAAACAGAAGGGCAACATTACGTTTTTCAGATCTCAAGCAAAGAAGATATTGGTATCCTCTGATGGTAATGAATCTAATCTCTCGTTTTCCTATTTTTGTTCACCATAACGACTTTTGCTTGAGTAGCTTAGTTAGTTTTTAGTTCTTAGAAAATCATTAACATTAGTTTTCCATCCTTTTCACCAAATCCTCATCTTTGTAAAGATTGAAGACGTCTGATGCTAATTTTTCTTCATATCTTGGGGGAAGTGGATATTTATTAATAAAAAACTTGATTTTGTAGTTAGTTAGTTGTGAAGTGTGAAGCACTGTGGTCTTTAGATTTAACTTTGGGTTGTGAGCTATGTTATTAACCCTTATTCTTTGCTTGACAAGTAAAATAGTGTGAGAATGCATTGTTGGACTCTTTCTAACTGTTATTGAAAAATTGTTAATGTCTCAATTCCTAAGTAGTTCTCACTCCTAAATATAACTTGTTCTTAGGTGAAATCATATGCTCTCGATAACCCTAGAATTTTTTTACTTTATACTTATACGGCTAGTAGATGCATTTAAAGAAAAGGATTTCAGCTAGTTTTTTTTTTTGTTTGAATTGTAAGTTCTTTTATTTTTTGCAGGTTGGAATCGGTCTACTCTGTCTCCAGCAGCTTAGTGGAATCAACGCTGTACTCTTTTATGCTAGCAAAATTTTTAAATCAGCTGGTAAATCTAAATTGTACTTAATTTTATTGGTGAATCTTATGTGATATGATAATATCTGTTGTGAAGCACCTTTACGATTAAGAAAATATTCAAGTTGTTTATTATTTAGAAAATCTTTCTGTGTTGTATGATGGACGTTGTTTAGATGGTTATGACGTGTAATTTTTAGGATGGGGAATGAGGTGGGTGGAAGAAGGTGCAGAGCAAATAAGTCGACCTTGCGTCGGCATCAAGTGGATTTCATTGGAGTTGGCACCAGGGAGGGGTTAAAATATTTGGGGTCTAGCGTAGAAGTCAACATCACCCATAAATCACTAAAAAAGTAAGTTCAAATATGAAATAAGACAATAATAAAAGGTTTAAATTGAGTAAAAACTCAAACTAATGTAATTCCTATTACTTGTCATGCCTTGTCTATGGAGTGACAAATCTATAGAGTGATCCTTTGCAACTTCTTCCTTCCTTTCAATATTACCATTACGTTTTGTATCTAAGTTGTCTTGGTTCCGATCTATGGTTTTTATATTTCCGAATGCATACCTTTCTATTTTAAATTTTAAATCTTTATTGTGCTATGACTCAATTTACTGAACTTGAAACTGCTCAGGTGTTTCTTCAAGCGATGCTGCAACTTTGGGTATTGGAGCCATCCAGGTTATGTTCTTGCATCTGTAATTTATTTTATAAGCTGACACTATATATAATTTTTTTGGAAAGCAATATGATGACAGTACATAGTTGTGAAACTTCAGGTTGTAGCTACAGTTGTTACTGCTTGGTTGATAGATAAAGCTGGCCGTCGACTCCTACTTATTGTGCGTAATTAAAATTTTTCATTTTTCTTCAATTCTGTGGTTGTCCTCTTATGATAAATTGAAAAGTGATTTTTTTCTTTTTAGATATCTTCCTCTGGAATGACAATTAGCCTCCTTGTGGTAGCTGTTGCATTCTATTTGAAGGTTAGTATATTTTTTTTCTAAGACGTGGGATTTTAGGGTCTGTTTGGTTGGCATGAAAAAAGTGTAAATCACATGAAAATTTTGAAATCATCAACCTTACCAAAATAGTTATATTTATTATATTATTTATAAAAGTAATATTAAGTTAATTATTTGTATTCAAATTAAGTATGATTATACCCATGAGAGCACAAAATAATCATGATTACCTTGCATGTCTCACCCATGTGCTCTTAAATGAGCAAAAAAATATTTTCCCGTTTTTCTTATCTCAATGGATAAGAAAAAGGGAGAATGATTTTTTGCTCATTGGAGAGCACATGGGTGGGCCACACAAGGTAATTATGATTAATTTGGACATAACACATTGTAAAATATTTTTTTTAAATATATAGTATATATACTAATTTTAATAAGGTGTCCATCTAAAATTTTCATGTTATTTACGTATCTTTCATGCTAACCAAACGAAGCCTTGGGGAATTTGGTTGATGAGGATAGGAATGAAATGTATGATCCACATGAACTCTATCAGGATTGCAAAAAAATTTTATTTTTTACGTATGATTAATGTCCAATGTATGATTATCATGGCAGGAATTCACTTCAGAAGATTCTCATTTTTACAGTGTTCTGGGAATTTTGTCATTGATTGGGCTGGTGGTATGTAATTTATTCTCTTACCTTATGAATTAAGACATTTTTATGTGATTATATAACTGTTGAATCACTCATATTACAGGCATTCATAATTGCATTCTCTCTTGGAATAGGTGCTATTCCCTGGGTTATAATGTCTGAGGTATGCCGTCTATTTTTCTTGTGTTGCTTTCTGCTTTTGTATCGTTCTCTACTGAATTAGTGTCATCACTATATTTCACGAGTAAAACTAAGAGATGGTTGCGTTTTTAATTTTCTATGCTGCTTGTTGAATAATGGATACAGTTATATGTTTGCCAGGCAAATGTAAATCTATCACAAATTCCGAGTTGGCAACCAACTCCAGAAATCTTCCTCCTATATATTTTGTATCATATGTAGGTTTCTTAGTCTGTTCTTCTAATTGGAAGATGTTCTTGTTACTGTTCTTTCCTTGGTTGTGGCTATTCTAACATTCTGAGAAACTTGAATAGAACATGGTTATCATAGGGGATTGGTTTAACTGGTATAAGGAAGTCAGATATTAACTGGTACGATATGTTTCATCCTCTTGGCACTTGAGAAAAATTGCTCTCTATTTCAGATACTTCCGGTGAATATTAAGGGGTTGGCTGGTAGTGTAGCAACACTTGTCAACTGGTTGACGTCATTCATTATGACCATGACAGCTAACTTGCTTCTTACATGGAACAGCGGAGGTTTGTATGCATATTCTCTTTTCTTCCCCTGCAGTACTCATCAGTTCTTCGCTCAGACATAAACATGGTTTCATCTCAGGAACCTTCTCAATCTATACAATTGTTAGTGCATTCACGGTGGTATTTGTAATCTTGTATGTCCCTGAGACAAAGGGAAGAACGCTCGAGGAAATTCAATGGTCCTTCAGATGAGTTTGCAGTCAATCGGATGGCTCAATTTTGAGCAACCTGAGATTGTCCTCCATATTGCCGAGCTCTCAAATTGGTGTAATTTTTGCACAAAAATGGTTTGTAGGCTATATCTAACTTGGCTCTGTTTCCTCCTCCCGGCGAGCTAACCTAGTTTTCGCTTTTCGATTTTGTATGGCTACTGCTGTTTGTATTATTTTTTTGTCTACTTTATGGGAAGAAAACCGGATCAGCTTGGTAAATAAAGAATGAAGAAACAGTAATCTTTAACAAACTATAAAAAATCATTATTATTTTTGCAGAGTACAAGAAAAAGGTAAGGGTGAAATTTTATTTTCTTGGGCAGAAGATTAGTAAGATGGGTTTTTCGTCCTAAAATTATTTATTACCCTTGTCAATTGGTTTACAACACAATGAAGGGCTGGAAGATCTTTTCAGGCAGGTTATGACAGCAGCTCCGAGCCTAACCAGTTGGTTGAAAAAATAAATTGTAGCTCATCTTATCTTCTGTTAGGGCCAATTTTCATTGCTCATTTGTGGGTGAGCCTGATCTATGTAAGACCTGATGAGAAGGGCTAATACTTGATCACAGGCCTACCACAAAGCCACAGACAGCAGTAGCAGCTTTTCGAAAGGGGCTCCATCCTCTCCAATCTCAAAAACCCGCTTCAATGGCCCATCCCATCCTCTTTAAATACATTCTATAGTGTTCTGAGTTAGAACGTTGCAACCGGGGATGGACTAAGCTGCTTGTCCTCTTTTTCTTGTTATAATTATTGTTATTTATTAATTATTATTGTTATTGCTTCTAATTAGACACAGGGGCCTAAATCTAGCGTGCCCATATATCACGATAATGAAGTATGTATATAGAAAGAAGAAGAAACATATGTTAGTATTATATACATACATCATAGATGAGACAGAGATGCTTTAGCTTTTTAGTTGCATCTCCTTGTAATTCTTGCCTTGAACGGGTGAGGTAAGAATTTCTGTTTCGTTGAAAGGGGACTTGGACTGGTCAATGTATGTGGGGAGGAGTGGCATGAGTTCTTATCTTTGCGCCGATTCGGATGTAGACCCGACTTTGCATCTTACGGTGGTTACAATCTGAGCAATCGACGATGACTAGCTCTGCTATTAACATCTTTTTAGACTTGGATTTGCTCCCTTTTCATCTATTATTACGTATACATATATATATATATATATATATATATATATATATTTACATAGATATCAATCGTACCAGATATATTCATCATGCAACGCATATTGATCTCTCTTTGTTCTACTTATTATATAGACATGAATATACACAAATACAGACAGATGTTATGAAATTTGGTTATTGCATGCACTGTTCATTTAGTTTGCTAAGTCTTACCAAATTAACTCAAGGAGATAGGCACCATATGCTAGCTTTGACCAGACCCGTTCCGAGTTCTCATCAAACCAATCTAATTCCTATGTCTTTTCTTCCTAATTAAGATGCCTCTAAGACAACCCGCAAAGTAGCTAACAAAATCAAAACAATATAGGCATAAGAAAAGTTAGATCCAGTCTTATTAACTTCCCACTGCTTTATGCCTTTAACGATTCAAGTAATTAAAGCTTTAATCCACATATGACCAATTAGGCCGGCACTTAGCCAACAACTATAATGTGCTACGTACGTGACATTTTTAACAGATTATTGCAAATTTAGAGGGTAAAGCCAAAATTAAAAATTGCAAACGAAAGTGCTGGAACGACAAAGGGCCATGATGAAGGCAGAGACGCTAGAAACAACGAGATGAGCAGAGGTTACATAGCAAGGGATCAGTACTCAGTAGTAGTAATAGTGATGAAGAGTAGTTGTAGCAGTAGTAAATTTGAAGGCCTCGTGATCGGGGATGTTGCAGAGTCCGGAACAGAGCACAGAAAGCCGGCCCTCTCATGCATGGAAGACTGTTCCCCCATTCACGTGCCCTCTTTTGACCAACCCTTCAATATTCATTAGTGTTATTGCTACTTTCGTGTGTGTATATATATATATATATATAGATATTGAAATTAATTATCCTATTCAACTTGTTGTAAGGTAACTATTTTTCTAACACGAATGTTTTCCTTCCTTGAATGTTTGCACTCTTTAGACCTTTTGTTAAAGATGTACGCTTGCTTGGTGACCAATGTTTCAAGTAACTTTCATGAATGCCCATTTTGCTTCTTTTCACAAACAAACCATTCATCCCTTCTCTAAAGCACTTGCCATTCAAATAACTGTGTGACAGGTTTTCTTTTCTGTCATAGGGTTATCAATGCGTATTGCAGAAACTGGTGCTTCTTTTACTGATCCCAACTAAACTATGCCGTAGATCAGTCTAAAAGACTCCAAACCAACCACCACCTCTAATTTGGATAACTGGGTATTCAAGAGGCCATATTTCATTTCAAATGGAACAAGAGCAGACTTGACCCTCTGATCAGAAGCTTTAATTTCCTAGTGCATGAATCCCATCTTGGCCCTACTTTTGCACTAAACTGGGTAGGCGTTCTGAGCTCCAAAGTGTCCCACTTGGAGCAGTTCCCATGAGAACCTTTTTGACTGTCTGCCGTCTCACCTCTCTCCCTCTCTCTACTAGTATATATAAACAATATAACCGGTTTCCTCCCTACGTACCCAAGACAGTTTTTCTCCACATGCACAAGTTATATGTACATATATATACGTACACAGTCATCCATCTTACACCTTTTATACCACCTGCTTCAACCTTTTCTTTATTCTTTGATATTCGATCCCTCACGTTCTTATGAGCAGTGTAATTTAGTCGTATCGAAGAGACAAATCCGATCCTGTCCCTCGTACAACTCCATGTTACTACTCCCTAGATTATGTGCACTCTTTCTTTGTCATCACTTTTGCTTGATCTGCTAGCAGTTCTAATATGGCTACCCAATTCATATTTCTCCTAGCTATTTATATACTACATCATACACTACTCCCCTCACATCATCTCTCAATCCATTTCAAACAAGCCCTCTACTCTTGGAATTCAATTGATCCCCACACCCCTCACTACTCTCTTCTCGTCTACCTGTATGATCAATATACCTGTTATGTTGGTTCTAGCGACTCTTATATATTATCATATATATATTGAGTGAAAATATTCATGTTATAATATATAGGTTCAAACTACACATATAAATCGGTCAATATGATGCAAAGTCGATGCAGCAGGAGTAGCAGCGCCCACCGGAGCCCGGTCAGGCCCTGCCCATGTGGTCTCTTCCATGAGCCTGGGAGCTCTCTCTGCGCGCTCTACGCCGACGATGGAGTCGACGCCCAGTTTGCCGGCGGCGTGGATTGCACCCTCTCGTTGAGCACTCCCTCCACCCGAACGTTGTCTAGACATACATCCAACTTTTGCTGGGATATGTTCCAACCCGCCAAGCAGCAACAGCAAGAGTCGATTGGAGGAGCTTATCATAAAGGCCGGGGAGGTGGCGGCGGCGAGGAAGCGTTGGCGGCAAGGCGGTGCGCCAACTGCGACACCACCTCCACTCCTCTCTGGAGGAATGGTCCTAGAGGCCCCAAGGTACGTACACAGTCTCTCTTCTTCATCTCCTTCCCTAGCTTCCTTCAAGCATCAAAACTATGCTTCTAGAGCTACCCATTTGTTGGTTCGTAATATTCGAATCTGTAATCAATTAATCTAAATTTCTATCTTAGCACGAGTGCCTCAATATATTTTCACACCACCTGGTTCTACCAAGCTAGCCACCTGGAAATGTTCCCAATTAGAATGTCACATACAGACACATAAAATTTTGTCCAACAGTACTCTTGTATACGATGATTCGGGAAAATAATAGCTTTAATGGAGCATGCTGCATATTTCCTTGGTCAACACACTTAAGTTGTCAGGTTGCTTTACACATATTTATACTATATAATGGTTATCCTTATTCTGTACATCATCATGTGTCGGCTATTTACATAATATATTTAAGTACTTTTATTGGATGCCTGTATGCATGTGTTTGCAAACTCCAAGCTGCTATATACGTTCGTAATGATCGTCTTGCTCTCGTGTAAAGAGTGAGCGTTGTTATGGGTCAAAACTGTTGATCATATTGGTCAATTTGCACTTTCGCAATCCACTATCAGCCATATGTTCCAAAAGAAAGCTATGACCTGCAGTTTTGATTCATCATGATCAAGTCTTGTCTTAAAAACGGCTAATGCAGCTGCTACCATGTGCAACATTCCATCTTTTACTACCTTTTTATTATGCTTTTCATCTTACGAGCTAGCCCAGTACTCTGTACGAAGATATATATATATATATATATATATATATAGATACTGGGCTAGC
>JAVDBV010041070.1:0-11560 GCA_032619315.1 Piper longum
TTTATATTAAAATGATGGCTAGGGTATATGAAAACATACTTCGACCATGTTTCCCTTAGCCGGGTAACCGGGTAATTGATACGGTTCACTGAATTGGTTTAAACGGTTAAATGGAATGGTTCACGTAACCGGTTAAATGGGTAAATAATATTGTTAACTTAACTGGTTTAAACGATACTTAACCGCTTAAATAATACCTTACACTTGACCGGGTAATTAATAATTAACTGGGCAGCAGGTAAATAATTGAAATGGAAATATTAATTGTCCAATATTTGATCCTACCGCGTCAATTTTTTTTGTTTTTGTTTTCGGGTCTTTACAGTTTGCTTATCCGTATCTAATGTTATCATCAAATACTCAGCTATACATGAAACCTCATAGCACGTGCACATGGTCGCCCTTGGCCCGCCTTACTTGTTCTAAAAGCTGAACTGACTCGGACCACGGTCAAACGAACCGGCTAATGACTATATAACCCTGACTCAAGTCACGGGTTTTACAGGTTCATCCCATTCTGTTCGGTTTGGTTCAGCTTGATTCTGTCCGGTTCAACTCATGTTGAGCCGTTATCATCCATTTTTTTACTGTGTTTTGGTAATTCAAAAACTCATACATTAGTTTAGATGTATATTCACAAGCATATTTTAATGTTATGAGTATTTATATATATATATATATATATATATATATATATATTATTTACTCATTAATTAATTAATTATTTATTTATTTCTATATGTTTATTGTATATGAAAAATGTTTGCATAACGATTTATTATTATTCATATTATATTTACTTATTAATATTGGTGTTATTATGTTTACTAAAGTGTACATATTTATTTATTTATTTATACATTTATATATTTATTAATTTATTTGTTGCATGCATGTTATTATTTAGGCTGCTAAATGAGGAAGCGAGCCTAGCTCAACTAGTGCTCTAACTCTACTCAAATAGTTCAAAGTTCGTTTGAACTCGGCTCGAGATGGAATGAGTTTTCAACGTGTATGCTTGAAATAGACTCGCCATTTCTTTACTGTTTGAGTTCGACTTGAGCTCGATTACACTTAAACTACCTACTTTTATGAGCTTGAACTTGTTCAGGAGCTCGAACCGGCTCAATTATAAAGTCAAAAGCATCTCATGTAAAAGATGTAGTTAACGTAGATTGAACCCACAACCTCCGTATTTTCAATGTAAAGACCTCCCATCTACGCTATCCCTACACTTTGTTATTATATTCTATATGAATAAATATAACTAGTTACAATTAAACTTATTACTATATATATATATATATATATATAAACTATCTTATTCGGGGGCTGATAATATTTCTGTCTCAAACTTTAATCTGGATTGTTCGATCATGATGACAACCCAAATTTGGTAAAAAAACAAAAAATAAAAAACCACCACCACCATCATTTAGTACGTAGTTAATAATAACATTTATTTTTCATTTTAAATATATTTTGAGTAGACAAGTTATATTATGTATCTTATTATATTATTTTATCGAGTTGAGTTTGAGTTGAGCTACGAGTCAATTTCGAGTCGAGTTCGAATTATAACCGATTCGAGTCGAGTCGAACATTGCCTTGTTCAAAGTTGACTCGCAGGATTCACGTTCGAGTCGAGTTCAAGCTTGAGTATTTAAATGTCGAGTTTTGAGTTGAACCGAACGCCAAATACTCACGAGCTAGCTCGTTCAATTAGTAGCCCTAGTTATTATGTATTCTTGTATTGTATAACTATGATAATGTTATTACTTATGATTAATTATTTGATTATTTATATGTTCACTAACACAAGTATAAATTTACTTGTGTTTACATGTGTATTTATATAGTATAATTATAATCATAGTTATGATTAGAATATTATTTATGTTCATGCATTTATTATTTATCTAATTTTATATGAGTGCATTCCTTGTTTATATATTTTTTTATTATTTATTACTATTATATCTCGACTTGAGTGCCATGTGTTTAGTTATAAGTTTCATATTATTGTTTTCTTTATTAGGATGCATTGATGATATGAACACACCACGAGCATGCATCATGTAGAAACATAAGTATTTTACTTAGAAATGGGTTTCGATGTAGGTTACAAAGTTTGAGCTCGCCGAAGATATGTGGATGTCATTGGAGCTTTGACCATAGGTCTGTAGGACTCTCCCTTTCTTTGACCTTTGTTTGACTCTTTGCGTGTCGAGTTTAACTGTGTTTTAGACGTAGAATGACATCGGCAGTATTTTATCGGATCCCTCTGATGTCGGGCAATTTAGCCATGTTTTCTATACATGTTTAATACTTAGCCATGTTTTCTACACATGTTTAATAAAACTACAAGGACGAGATCCCTTGATTGTTTTCGGACTAAAGATCTAGAATTATATGGTACAAACCTCTTCCTTAAACCTATTATATAAGTACACGTATTCACGAATAAGAGAGTTAGCGATATGGAGATATGCATGGATCGCACTAGTACCCCTTCAAACCCTAAGGCAATGTGGTGTATGAGGGTACTGTGTAACACAGCACAGTTCCATAATTTGTGGCATTAACTTAAGTGTTCCTTTTGCCACTCGAGTATCGTGGCGAGTGTAATAAGGAGGTTGTGAGGGCATAAGCGTTGTATGTATGGATATGAATATTAGTCGTGCATGCGAGCTGAAACTTGTTTAACTATGTTTGCTTACCGCCATGTGTGAGGCAATTCTCATGTTTCATAAGTTTTTGTGGGTAATGGAATACCTATTTGCCAGTTTATACTAGTTATTTTTTTGACCAGTAACACTTATTACTAATGTTTTTCATATACTATATGTAGGTCTTGCAATCCTTACTCGACTTTGGTGGGAGGAAAGATAAACATTACACACATTTGAGCTCAGCGAAATTGTTTTCTTTCTTACTTTTATTTATATTTGATGCATTTTGACGTATATTTAAAAATGTCTTTCTTTCGCATGATACCGAGCCGATTGAGTTTTACCAACCAACAACTTTATACATGACTCGACTCAATCGTAACATTTTGATTTGGTTCTTAGGTGAACCGAAATCAGGGTTTTATAGGCGATCTCAACTAATAATTAAAATTCAAAAAGAACAACACCAGAAACAAGACCATGATGGTCCAAGCTTATGTATCACGTAACGATGTGAGTATCTCCATACTCCAAGCTTCTTACTGGTGTCATCTCTTATAACTTCATCTCGCGATGTGCACTATGTTCCAACGAAGGACCTATGTGGTGACATGCGAAAGATGTGTGAATGCTACATTGTGGCCACCCAAGTTCTACGTACTCCTGGTCATCATCGAATTCAACCTCAGCTAATTGAGTTGAGCATGTGGAAACTCTTATATCATCAAAATCTTTAGCATAGTAAAAGCGAAGACGTATCTCTATGCTTATCATGACATCCTGAGCGATCCATGCTAGCATATACTGAAATCATGATCTTATATCCATCTCATAACTTCTCTATCCATTAATACTAAAACATCCACTGCTAAGGTCTAACTGAGTAGACAATCTGAAATCTAAAAAAACCAAAGAAAATATCTAGCAGTATGTCTAAGGACAGCTCTACACACTTGGCTTAGAACAAAAATCTTCCTCCTCAATCGACCAAGACATGGCTTCAATACCAACTGTAACAGCCCAATTTTGGTTCATGTAAGAACCAAATCATAAATGTTACGATCGAGTCGAGTCAAGTTTAAAGTTATTGGTCAGTATGACTCGATCGATAAAATTGATTGAAACACCTTGCCTAGCGTCATGAGAATGAAAGACATTATTAAATATACATCAAAATGTATCAAATATAAATAAAAGTAAGAAAGACAATAACTGTGTTGAGCTCAATTGTGTATAGCGTTTATCTGTCCTCCTACCAATGTCAACTCAGGATTTACAAGACCTATATATATTATATGAAAAATGCCAATAATGAGTATTACTGGTCCAAAAAATAACTAGTACAAATTAGCAAATTGGTATTTCATTACCGACAGAAACATATGAAACTTTAAAATTGCCTTACGATAGACCCTAAGTAGCCATACTTTAACAAGTGTTGGCTCGCATATACGGCTAATATTCATATTCATACATATAATGCTTATGCTCTCACATCCTCCATATTACACCCACCATGGTGCTTGACTGGCAAATGGAATAGTAAGATAGTGCCACAAATTTCGGATATGTGTTGTGTTACACAGTATCCTTATACACCACCTACCTCAGGGTTTGAAAGAGTACTAATACAGTCCATAGATATCTCTATACCACGCACTCTCTTATTCGTGAAATCTGTAAAAAAGTGCATACTTATATAATATGTTTAGGGAAGAGGCTTCTTTTAGATATTTCAGGAGCTTAAGTTCGAAAACCAACAAAGGATCTCATCGTTGTAGTTTTATTAAACATGTTAAGAAAACACTACTAAATGGCCGACATCAGACGGATTTCATATGACACCACCGATCCCGCCCTACTTCTCAAACACAATTAAACTCACACGCATGGAGTCAAGTAGAGAGTGAGAGTCCTACAGACCTGTAGTCCAAGCTCCAAGAGCATCAGCACTTCTACAGCGAGCTCGGACTCCATCACCTAAATAGAAACCCACTCCTATCTAAAATACTAACATCTCCATATGATGCATGCTCATAGTGTGAGCTCACATCATCAATACATCCTAATAAATAGAACAATGCTAACAAACCTATAACTAAACACACGACACATAAATCGAGACATAATAATAATAAATAATAAATAAATAAATACACTCATAGATAATTAAGTAAATAATAAATACATGAACATAAACAATACTCTAATTACAAAATAATAATATAATTATACTATATAAATACACGACTAAATACTAGTAAATATCATATATACTCGTTTTACTAAACATATAAATAATTAAATATTTAATAATTCAATAAAAAAATAAATAAAAAAAATAATTAGTACTCATTAATCATGAATAATAATAATATCATAGTTATAAAATAGAAGAATACATAATTAAATAATATTAAATAATAACATACACGTGAACAAAAAAATAGACAAATATATATATATATATATATATATATATATATTTAGTAAATAGAAATAAGACTAATATTAGTAAGTAAATATAATATTAAAAATAAGGAATAATCATGCAAACATTCGTCATATACGATAAAAATATAGAAATGAATAAATAAATAAACTTTAATGAACTAATAAATAAATAAATAAACTATAATGAAAAAATAAATAAATATATAAAAATATTGATAACATTAAGATATACTAAATAATATAAATATGCATCTAAACTAAAAACGGCCAAAAACGAGTCAAAATGAGCCGAATCAGACCAAATCAAGCGGAACAAGACTAATGTGAATGGGCTAAACCAACTAGTCTTGAATGATTGACACGGACATGGACTCAGACTAGCTAAATGATGTACGAGGATGCAAATGCTGACAACCAAACACGGCTCGGGTAAACGGGCCGGACGGGGCTGTGGCGGTGCTGGGGTGGTCGTCGCCAGTCAGAATCGATGACCCATGTGACAAGGAGCATGATGGTGGTGGCCATCGGCGGAGTTTGACTAGTGGCAGTATCATCGTTGTGGGCAGTGACATCGCTGCCGGCAATCGCGGCCACGGCGGTGGTCGTGGGTGCTATCAAAAGATTGGCCGTCGAGTGAGGAAACTATATGGGCTAACGATCGGCACTGTCTGGCCGGTGGCTGGCCAGAAAATGGCTAGAAATGCTCAAAAATGCCGCCGAGCAAGTCTGAGTTGCTGGTGGCGATCGCAGCCGTGGCGAAAAAATAATGTAATTATAAAAATGGATGATCTCGGCAAGGGCAAGTAGTCTGGGTGGTCAGCTTCATTGCAGGGCACTCGTCGTTGCCAAAAAAGGGCTCGATAGCATGGCAGTGGTAGAAATTGACTGGAAAAATCCTGTTGGCGATGACTGCGGTGGAGCCGGTGGCGATGGTGGGCATAGATAGATGGCCGGCAGCGAGGTGGTCATGGCCGTACTGATCCGGTGGCCGGAGGAAGGCTGGTGTGTCACCGATGGCAAGCCAAAGTAGTCGCGGTGTTAAGGTGTAAAAGTTCGAAAATCATGGAAAAGCTCTCAAAGATAATTAGGTGGAACTAGGGTTGAGTCGATGGCCTCGATCTTGCCATGTAGCATGATATGGATATCCAATAACTAGTGTCCTAGTTGGGCCTGCATATGGGTATGTGTAATATTCATATGGAAGGAAAGCTCAGATCGAGACTGTCCAAAGTCGTAACCTACTCGAGTTTTAAAAGTGACTCCATAGGTTGGAATCGAGGCAAGAAGCCTAAATGGGCCTCAAACCTTGAATTTAATCGAATGAAAATTTGCAACTCAATCATGGTGGGCCCACTGGGGCATAGTCCGGTGATCCTAAATCCCTATGATATATGTAAATGAGATACCTTGAAAGTCTCAATCTTCTTCTAACACTGCAAGGGCCTAGATCTTGGCCTAAAACCATTGGTACGTCATAAAAAATCAAAAGTATACCATGCATATACACTAATAACTTATAATCTAACCATCTCCATGTTAGGCATACTGAGCCACTCTAACATGCTGATACCGCCTTCTGGGCCCATACTCACGGTCTGAAAACTGGTCTGGCTCAAACTCGTTCGAACCAACTCGATACTGACCCGCACCAGGCGAAACTAAAATCGTATAAAACCCTAACCCGAAACATGGGTTTTACAAGACACTAGCATGGATCTCACAAGCATGTCATGATAAGTTTAGAGACTCATCCTTCCCTACCACATTTATAATTGAAATAAATAAAAATGAAGTCCAATGCATTATTATTTTCTCCAAAACTTGGTTTGTAAAAGATCCACCAACCCCGCTCTTAATCTATGCTAGTACCTGCACACCTGCGGAGGCAGTTCTACATTAGTAATAAAACCACTAAGCCGTATAATTAAAAAAACAAGTCAAATATACTCCCTATTCCAAAGTCTTTTTATTAAGAGGGGAGGCACTCTGCTACACTCCTATTATTATTATTATGCAGGGAGGCATTGCGCTACACTCTAATTATTGTTATGCGGGGAGGCATTCCACTACACTCCTATTATTGTTACGTGGGGAGGCACTCCGCTACACTCCATTTATTATCATGCGGGGAGGCACTCCGCTACACTCCATTTCTTATTATACGGGGAGGCAGTCCGCTACACTCAATTTATTATCATGCGGGGAGGCACTCCGCTACACTCTATTTATTATCGTACAGGGAGGCATTCCCCTACACTCCATTTATTATTATGCGGGGAGTCATTCCGCTACACTCCATTTATTATCATGTGGGGAGGCACTCCGTTACACTCTATTAATTATTATGATTAAAATTTTAGCCTCGTGTCGGACTGAGTCAATTCCTTGACCCCGGTTGCACACGGTGCATGGTGGTCGAATCTAGACTCAAGCGGACCAGGGCTGACGAAAAAGAATATACAACATTTCGATAATTATACGGACCTGGTTTGGAGATGATCTCGCACTGCGACACGATCCTAATCTTAATGAAAATATAAAATTATACATAAGTATAATTTTATTTGCATAGAAAATGCATACACTACATGACTAATATAACTATTAAATTTCGTCAATATATAATATGCCACATTAAATATTTAATTTTCAACAATTCTAGTGATATAATTAAATATTCATGTGACATAATCATTTAAGTCCTTTTTAGCATTTTAATTTAATTATCCCCATTACAATTCTCACTTGATAATTAATAAAATAATTATTAATTTATAACAAATAATTAATTACTATTATTGGTATCTTCCCTAAATGATTTGTATTATCATAATTCAAAGATATCACTAATACAATTATTTGTAACTTATTTAATTTAATAAAGGTTCGATTTTTATACGATTATAACTTATTAACCCTTCGATTTAATTTAACCACTTGTAACAAGCCGATTAATTATTAACAGTTTATCATTACCGTAATTTTATTAATTATCGTAATTTCATGTAATAATTTATTAATTTATTATTTTAGCCCCTTAACCCATATCTCATTAAATTAATTATTTTGAAATTTTTATTTCGAGGTTATATTATTTTTTTTTAACTCGAACCGGTCTTGAGTCAACCCATATTTACGAAACTATCATCTTCATCTTCCGCAACTTTCTCCAAAACAGAGCTGTAATCGGGTGTTTTCCGACGCACTGTTTGTCCTCGTCCAGCCACCACCAGCCATTACACCACCGTAAATCGACGCACCTCCGCACCATCTTTGATCCCGACCAACACCTTTGGCTACTACTGTCATGATCTGCCCGCAATCATCGCCAGCAGTCGTCATTTCGTTCATGATCGTCGGCTACAC
Organism: Piper longum; assembly: GCA_032619315.1. Classification (NCBI taxonomy): domain Eukaryota; kingdom Viridiplantae; phylum Streptophyta; class Magnoliopsida; order Piperales; family Piperaceae; genus Piper; species Piper longum. Next base: position 8,493 of record JAVDBV010041070.1, read on the forward strand.
TTCGTTTACCTCCGGCCGCCGTCAACCATCGTCGACCGCCGTCGACCGCCACCGACCAGCTCCGCCATGCTTCCATGGTTCATCCCCGTCCACCTCCGGCCACCTTCCAGCCACGGCGACGCCGGAATCGGTCCATTATAGCAATTTCGCCCATTTCTGCCGCCTGCCATTGCATCGCCGATTCCGCCGCCGGTGAGCTCCGCCGCTCCGATCAGATGGTCGTGCGGGAACCCCCGACCCTTGAGGGACTTTTCCCGACCAGATTGCAACTCAATCGCTACCCCGGCCGGCCGGATTTCTTAACCTCCCGTCGTCACTACTGTTCATGTTGCCAACTTTGTCTCAAACTTTCTGCTTGTCGACCATGAACGACTTAAAGTTTGTATTTTTAGTTTACTTCTTTTCTCATCGATTTGAGATTTAGTTGTTTCTTATTGATTTAAAACTTTAAATCTCATTTTTTTTATCAATTTTTATTTCAATTGAACATATGCCATGCATGGAAATTAAGAAGAAGAAGGGAAGAGAAATTACCTGAACAAAGAGGAAGACGGTGCCAATGTGAAAGAAGAAATGAGGATGACATCCCCCCCTTTTTGCTCTTTTTATATTTATATAAAATGACGGCTAGGGTACGTAGAAGCACCCTTTTACCGTAATACTTTTAACCGGGTAATTGGGTAGTTGACATGGTACACTTAACTATTTAAACGGTTACACGGTATGATTCACCTTAACCGGTTAAATGGGTACATAGTTTGGTCCACTTATCAGGTTAAACGGGTAGATCATACTTAACCAGCTCACGATAAATATTTAAAAAAATAAATTTTCCCACACTTGATCCTACCGCGTCGAATGTTTTTATTATTTTATTATTTTTTATTTTTTTTTTATTTTTTTTCCGGGTCTTTACACCTTCTAATAGACGTCGGCTTCCTCCTTGCTCGGGTATTTTCCTCTTTTCTTCTTCTTCCTAATTTTTACATATGCATTGGTTTATTTGATCTAGATCTAGATCTTCCACCATTGCACTATGTTAATGTCGTCGCCACTTCGGCTAGCCGTCGGCGAGTCTCCATCTCGTCTCTGGCCACCGGACCGTCGCCCCCATGACCACCTCGCATCCGGCCTTCCATTCGTACCTCCCACGACTATCAGCGTCACTACAGTCGCCACCGGTGAGGGAGTTTTTGAAGCCGTTTTCTGCCGCTCTTGTGGCCTTTTGCTCCATTTTCCGTCACCAACGAGCTACCACCAGACCACCACCACATCCCTACTCTTCATTGAGTGGGCTGTCAATTCCGACTGGTAGCAACACCAGCCGTGCTGTCGTCAGCATTTTCCGGCAATGTGAACTGGCGGCTCTGCTCGACCCGTTTACCCAGTTCATGGTCCGCCTATCCGTGACCACATCTGTTTGGCCAGACTGAGTCTGCCAGCCATGTCCATGTCCATATCCACGTCCATCAGCCTAGCCAATCCATCCAATTTTTTTGTTTAACCTAGACCGAGTTGGTTCAGTGCTTTCAATTTATTCTGTTTCAGCTTGGTTCGATCTAGTTCATCTCGGATCACGCCATTTTCGGCTGTTTCACGACCATTTTTAGTAATTCGAAACCCTTTACATTAGTTTAGATGAATATTCACATAGGTTAACATGATTAGATGTTATGATGAATTTCTTTAATTATTATCTTAGTTATTTATTTAATTATTATTATATTTATTAAATTATCGAATTGTTATAAAGATAGATATATTAATCATTTAGTTGCATGAATTTTTACGCGAATAAAATTATACTCATGTACAATTTTATGTTCTCGTTTATATTAGGATCGTTAATCGCAACTACGGGATTACGTACAAGCTAACCAGGTCTGTATAATTATTGAAATGTTGTACGTTCCCTTCGGGCAGCCCTCGTCGGCCTGAGCCCAGATTCGACCACAATGCACCGTGTGCATCCGGGGTCAATGAATTCACTCAGTCCGACACGAGGCCGTAATTTTTTTAAAAATCATAATAGGAGTGTAACGGAATGCCTCCCCGCATAACAGGAGTGTAGCGGAATAGCGGAATGCCTCCCCGCATAATAGGAGGGTAGTGGAATGCCTCCCCGCATAATAGGAGTGTAGCGGAGTGCCCCCTCGTATAATAAAAAGACTTTTGAAATAAAAATAGGGAATATATTTAACTTGTTTCCTTAATTATACGGCTTAATGATTTTATCACTAACGCAGAATTACCTCCGCGGGTTAGCAGCTCGGAACTAAAGAATAAAGGACGGTTGGGTGGTTCTTGTACCAACTTAGGTGGTGAATGGATAATAAGTAGACTTCTTTTTTATTTTATTTGAGTTATAAATGTAGATATGAAAACGGTCCAAGACTGTGGGACGATTATTATTATGTCTTTTTTAAAACATTTTTTACTTTGAATGAGTTATTCTTATGGTTTAATTTTTAAGTAATACCTAGCTAGCTAGGCCCACACTATTGTGAAAAATGACGGGTTGTTACAATGGATATGATAATAAATGGTAAGCATCACAAGTTTTGTATATATAAACACAATTTAAACGATAAAGTTATTTTATCTTTATCAACAGAATTAAAAAATTGAAAGAAAGGAAGATCATAAACCTGTCACTAATATATTATTCAATTAGATGATTGGAATAAGTTGAAAAATGATTATTTTAAAAATAAATTTACGTAAATTTAAACAGTTAAAAACCTTTTTTATCATAATAAAGCCCATCTCCATCCATGCTTTTATGCATAATACCTTTTTTTCCATATAAAAAAAGTGTATATCTTTAAAAAACTAACACTAGTCCAGTATAGGACTTTTGTTACCAAAATTGTCACAAACTTTTCAGTCACAAATTTACTACCAAACTGTCACGGTGATAATATTCTTTGCCAACAAAACATATTGGTGTCGTGTTTTTTATAATGAATATTTTTTATTTTTTAACTAAACAAATTTTATTTAAATGAATGGTGAGGAAGTTAACCACATTTGTTTGCGTGTACAGATATATACATACAGGTACATAT